>JAANSN010005571.1:0-12165 GCA_036850665.1 Dicranocentrus wangi
TGATCATGAGACAAAGCATCATTCATTTTCCGTATCACATTCTCCCATTATCTGTCGGACCGGTTTAGACACTGAAATCCATCAAAATGTGAGAAATTGCTTTTTAAGACTAGGAAAGAAGCGGAGTTTTGTTTTGAGCACCACTACCATCTCAAAAATTCCACAGCTCATGTGGCTCTTCCTCCACTTCGTCTTCCTCTTCTGTTGAATGAGAGGAATTCAAGCGTGCTCTCAAAACATGGCACATGGTAATTCCAAAAAATGCTGTGTTTATACCACTACCATCACTTTATGTTGTTGTGTTTATTCCTCCTTTTTTTACAAGGCCGAACATTGCATCCTAATAATGATAGTGTTTTGTTCGGGATGAGATGTGTGTTGCGAAATTGCTTTACTCATCTCTCTGGTTGGTTCCTTCCTTTCTGGAAAAACTGTGAGAATATATATTATTCATCCTCAGAGTTTATTACATCTTGGACTAATATCCATATAAATTTTTATGATCCCTCCTGCCTCTTTATCACCAAATGGGCTCTTGCAGATTTTGCGGATGAAATTCCTCCTCTTTTTGGTGTCCATTCATCCGTTTCTGAGAAACCCAGTGAGAATTATAACCAACGTCATACGTACGTATACGCATCACATGGCATGTTGATTCATTTGAATCCTTTTGAACCACTCGCTTGCCAAAGAGGAGAATAATAATCGCACAAGATAATTATCTTTCACAGTTCGCTCACAATTCTCTATCTCTCTCTCGAGTGGTGCGAACAGTGTGTTATTATGAATCAATTGTGGGCAATGATACGCAACCGTATCGAAAAAAAACTTTTAAAACATGCGGTGCCATTAGCCCTACTCGACTCACACATTCCTTGTCATTTTGCATTTGGCAAGAAAGACGAAGGGGGAGTCGATGTCGATATGCGAGGTGATCTTGAGGATGGAGGCTTTCATCATGATTATCAACGCTCTCTCTACTTTCCAATTGTCATCAAGCTCATTTTCATCACGCACGCAGGCAGAGCATAGCTAGAGCTCCCTTTTGATTTGTAATATTAGGAATGACTCATCGTTATATATCGTGGTAAAGGATCAACAGGGATGAGACACCTAATCTGAGTGAGGGGCTCCATTGATGTAAACAGAATAACTATAGCTGGCTAATGGCTAATGGGATTATTGGCTAAGAGGATTTAAAAACTTGTGGACAATGCTAAAAAGCAGCTCTTTAATGTCCTCTCTCTCGTCTCGTCTCCTCTGATGATCTGATCGTGAGCGGCTTTACTCCTCGAGTTGAGTCGACGTGGAACGAACTCATTAATTTTCTGCAACCGCATCACATCAGACACACAAAAGTCACCAATTCTTTTTAGAGTAATTACTTGTCAATCTTCTTGAGTTTCAACGGAGCTTGGAGAGCGCAGTTTAGTTTTAGTCGAAGTAATAATATCCATTGCATTTTTAGTGACCTCCGACTTTGACCTATGAAGTCACCCTCACGCAGTGACCGTGCTTTATCAGGGTCAGTTGCAAAAACGAAATGGAAAAACTTCATCGCGGCTTCGGCTTTGGCCTTTTGGCTTAAGGAATTGCTCGTGTGTGCATATGTGCTCGCGATTAAATGCGCATAATGAAACAAGAGAGAGATGAAGAGCTCATTAAATTCATTCTCCTTTGCAACCTTTCATCTATCTCCTCTCTCTTGCATATTCGATTAGCCTCTGACTTGAATATTTACAGAGCAAAATACAAAAAGTGATGAGGCGACCAATAAAATGCACCAATTCACCTCGTTGTCCTCACTTTAATTAAAACTTTAATGGGATTCGTGTCCGAGCGCTGCATATAAATCGACAATAAAACCAACACGGAGGAATGAATGAATGTTCACCAACTGCACCAAACTGTTTCACTATAGATGTGAAGGGAAACAAACAACAAATTCATTCAGAATTGGAAATTGGATGGAACTAGTATTAAACAAACGACTGTCGATTATTATACAATTCATGGTTTCAAGCCCAACTTGGCTTTGGCTACTAGGTATATTCCCTGAATTTACATGCAGAGATAATTCACGACCATTTCCAGGAGCACTACTTCAGAGGAATACGTAAATGGGAGCAGTTTCCTTGATCCGATCTTTCAAACGGTTTTGTGTTCATCATTTTGTGTGAATGGTGGAGACTGGGGACCCGTTTTTGGAGCTCGGAATGTGCGTTTTTATCCATCACCCAGTCTGGCCCGCACGATAAAAGGGCGTATTGTATGAAAATTTAGGAGGTAATTCAACGACAATTTAATGCCATTAAAGATTCGTTAACTACCTATCGGCTCCCATTAATCCGGGCTATTCAGCCGTATTATCAGGAGGAACCAGAAAACCAGGGAGGAGAGCTACGACTCGACTAAAACTTGCAAGCAATGCATATATAATATTATATTACACAAATCACAAATGCAAATGGGCAGATGGAATCCTTTTTTTTATTTCATTGTCGTCGACTTTCATTAAAGTTTCCCACCGAACACGCTGACGATGAATGAATACAATGATGCATTCATATAAGATGACTTTTTCCCTTTTTCGAAAAAGGGATATTCCTCCTTGTGTACCTTTTTTTATCTGGTTTACCTCGCACACGCGCAGCTGGAGATATTTTGAATGGTGCGTTAAAGCAATTTAAAGATCCGTCTTGATCATCAACAGTTCAACAGAGAGAGAGGAGTAGAGGAGCCCATTATTTAGACTTGTTGTCTCTCCTCCTCAGCATGACGCAAATTAGCCAATTTTCATTAATTAACTTGAGAAAAACAACCCTTCTCTCCTTGGTGTAATTTAGTTTAGACAAAAACACAAAAGTAGTGACCCCCCGACATCACACTTTATTTCCCTTCTCAATGGGAACACACAGAGGAGAGACGGGAAGAGGTTCAGCAACAACAGCCATTTCGCCCAATTGAGTTGTGCAAACAAAAGGCTGTAATTTCTGGGTAAAAGTGGTGGAGGAGAGGAGTTCAAGATAACTATTCAAGTTGGAGGAGTTGCTGCCCACCTTTGCTGCTGCTGCCCAGCCAAAGTTTTCCAACTTTTCTCATTGTCTTCCTCTTTTCAAGCAAAAGGAGAGCATGTTATCAGAAGCTGTTATCATCCTGTATGAATCACACGAGAGGGGGAGGAGCTGAATAAAAAAATGTACACAAAAATAGCATCTCTTCTTCTTCTTCTTATTCTACTTCCACTTCTTCTACTTTTCCTAGCCATTACACCCTTTGTGCTGTCTAGACAGAATTAAATCTATCTGGAGGCAAGCCCACTTGACTTGTCTCCATATCTTATTTCCGTTTTTTTCTTCTTCTTCTTCCTCTTCGCCTTCTTATTCTTTTATCTCATCACTGTCGTGTGTGGCGTGTCCTTCCTCGAAAAAAAACTTTGCTCTTTGGAGAAATCAAAGGATCTGAATGACACGGGACAAGTTGCGCTCTTCCAACCTAACTGAATAGCATCATGTGCAAAGCTGACTTGCTCAATTAAGCGGAAACAGCAGCCGTGGGTGTTGCGGTAGCAAAAAAAAAGTTTGATCATTTTGTTGGAAAAACAAGGAGAGCGGGCTAAATATCTGGAAAATCGCATCAGGATAAAAAGAGTAGCTGGAAACAGGAACATACAACTTGATACAACACTCCTCTGATATAATATAACAACAACAACACACCACATGCGATCCGGATTGAAATGCTAACTTCAATGCGTATAAAAGCCTAAAGTTTTTCCAGGAACAAACTTTTCAGAGAAACGTGCCTCACCTGCATTCCGTTGTTCCTCTGTACCACCATACCAGCACCACCACCACCACACATGTCGCATTCCCATTTCACAGTAATTTCATAATCTTTCATCTAAATCAAAGCAAAAGCAATTCACGCAACACGCAAGCAACAGCTTCAGTTCAGCTCACTCAACTCAACTCAACCATATCACATATCCATCCATATGGTCATTTTCTCCACTTTCGATTGTAATCCAGAGCACAATTCCCCCACATCAAATGGACTATCAAATGGATGTACTTGTTCGCCCAAAAGCCAATCCACCTTTGTCATTGTCAAACGAGCCACAATTCCAAAAACTAATCCAAACAACAAACACGAACGACAAAAGTAAAACTCGCGAGGGATTTAAAGTAGTGTGGCAACAATAATGTCTGCTGCTGCTATGATGCCTCTTCCCAGAAGATCCATGTGCCTCACGGAGATCCGCCAACAAATCCTCAACAACTAATTTTGTATTCAAAAGCCTCAGCCAAAAATCCCTGAAACCAGAGAGTTGACAAACTTTTGAGGACAATGATGTGCCTTGAAGAAGGAGGGACACTTTTTTTTATATCTATAACATCATCCGACACAAAGTCATGCGAGAGAGGAGTTAGTGAAGACGTATAAAAAACTGGAGGACTTGGTATATCTCCTTAGTTCTGATATACTCATATAGTCACAGTGTGTTTCCATTCATTTTCTAGTTCAAAGCTCAAGTGTCTGATGAGGTTGATGGTGCCAGGAAACGCCTTGTTCATTTAACACTGTCATCTTTTCTCTAGTGCCGTCCCCTACAAAAATGTTTTATCTCCCGTGTCCCGCTAGCTAGAGATCCACACACCGTTTTTTTCCGCTGCTGCTGCTCAGCTTCATTTGACAACTTCAAAGGCAAAGGTGCCCAGACCCAGACACAACTTTTTAAAAAGAGAAAAAAATTATCCGACTAAAAATCCAAAAGGTCCTTTACACCACAAAAACGTAACAATCTTTTTTTTTCTTTTATACTCTAAAGATGAGGAGAGAAGATGACTCCACCAAATAATATCCCATCAAACAGTTATCATTTTAGTGCACTTGGATAATAATCATCATATGAATGAGCCATTCATGATCACAGCACAGCTATACATTGTCCACCAGAAAGTATTTCCCAGTCATCATCATCATCGTCGTCGTTCCTCTTTACCTTCTTGCCTTGCCTTTTTGCCTTGTCTCCTACAGATTTAAACTTTTGGGCCCAAATTTTGTTACCATATTTGGAGGATGATCAAAGCTGGGCACGACCAAGGCAGCAAAGATAGATGCATATAACAACAAAGTGTTCTTCTCCTCGATCTCTTCTCTTTTTTTCTCGGATAATTTTCCACAAGTTTTAACGCCTCTTTTTCGCCCTCTTGAAACCATAAAATAAATATATTTCACGTGAGAAGAGCACGTCCCCTATGTAAATATTTCCGTTATGAATGGAGGAGAAAAAAAAGTCGCGGATTGCATCCTGCCATCTCGTCTTTTATCTCTGTAATCATGGGCCACATATAATCATCATCTCTTCAAAGCAATTCTCCATCCCTATTTAACGCTTTTGAAAATATTACAAATGATGATGATCATCATCCCATTGCACATCATCGTCGTGGTCGTCCCAAGAGGAGCAGTCGTCGTCGTTTTGGAGAGAATACAATGAAACGAGGAAAATGGAGTGAAACAACTCCACTTGAAACGTCGTCTGTGTCCTTTTACGCGCTAATGCGTTGTTGCTCTCGCTGAGCTCCTCTTGTTCAGCTCAATTTTTACTTTATTAAGGACAATATGCAGAGGAACACAAAAAATAATTGTTTGGAGTTGCGAGAGAAGCACGACCGAGCAGGAGGGGTAGAGCCCTCTTAATAATTCTGCACAGAAAAAAGATAATATTTCCTACAAAAGCTGGAAAAGGGAAGAGGAAGGAGAATACATAAAACGGGAGAAATAAAATGGTTTTCTCTATGAATTCAAGGGGAAAAACGCGTTTGGGCTTTGAATGAATGAGATCGAGGAACAGAGAGAGAACCGTGGATGAGTAGAGAGAGAGAGGTTTTTTTGGTGGGATATGGGATGGAGTTGGAGTATCCACTTGGAGAACCACGGCATATGTCATGATATCCCTTATGGCAATAATGTTATGCCCACCACCAAAAATTGCGCTCAAGTGGTGTATTGTTCCAAAAATAATAATAAATACAAGACCATTCCGTTACTACTTTGGAAGTATATATAAGGGTCGGTCGGTGGATTATGATCAGCATTATTACAACCAATTGATATGGCATATATATTTCCTCTTACAACGAATATTGGGGATAAAATGGCATGTTGCTGCTGCTGCTCTTGTGCGATAATAGTGCTGGTTTTTGTTGGTGGAAAGAAACCGGCGTATTTTATATATATTGAATGTAATTTCATGGTTTATGATAATAGATACCGGATGCGTGTACTTTACAATGGATTTTTCTTTTCCAGCGAGACAAAAAAAAATGTGTATTAAAGCAATGCAATATGACTTGGCTGAGATCTGAACTGAACGTCACCTCATTTCCTCCTTAATTCTGCTTCTTATTTACACAAATCTTATTTACGGTTATGATCCCGCTGGAACAGGAACATTGAGACGGGATAAATGATAATTCATGACGGGAAACTGCTGATCTCGGATGCCCGGTTACGGCGTTACGCGATACACGAAACCACTCAAGGAACGGAGCTGGACAACCACTATTTTTGTGTCATTTTTCACTGGACAAGAAAAAAAGGTTTTCTATGGTTTTTTCCAGAATTTCGGAAATACCGTTGACTAATCCGCTTAAAATCATTGAGAGGAGGATATTTGACAATACGAGTCAGGGTGGTTGCCAGGTTCAAAGAGAAAATTGGAGTGAACAGGAACAGAAGCAAGTTTTGTGTGTGTACAATTTTGACCAGATGTGAGTTGTACACACCCATTTGCCGTGACAGGAGTCTCGGGTGCGTGTGCCAAATGCTAAAAGTAAATATAAAGTAGAATTCCGTCCGTAATGGACTTTTACGCAGTGGGGCTTTACGTCATCTCATCTCATTTGTAATAATATTTTCTAATATGCCAGCTTACTCCGAGTATTGTCTGGACAGATCAAAGGAATTTTCAAAAAGTTTTATTTTTTTTCGCTGAGCCTGGCACATTGAGAGAGACACACGTTTGTCAGGAGCTATATATACATACTTTTACTTTTCGTTCTTATATTTTTCTTTTTCTTTTTTCTCCAAGAATTACGAGTTCAATAGTAGAGAAGATATTTGTCAGTCTGGAATGAAAATTGTGTAAAAGGAAAACGAAGAAACTCTTGGAGACGTGACATCTGACATGATATTTATATTAAGAGGCAGAAGAGGGGGCGTAGTTATGTTATATGACTTCCCATAAAGGAAATTTTTCAGTAAGACAGCCACTTCAAGGCGCCCCCTCGATATTCGCAGCTCCATTTCGGTTTATGTGAAACTATTATTTTAAAAAGGGAGTCTGGTGGATGATGCGTGGATATGGTGGTAGCTCAAATAATGAAAGTTTCCAGTTCATTTCGCCAAATGTGAAAACTGTGCTCCTTCCCCAAAGAACACCAAATAACATTGACAAATCAAGTGAAACACAACAGCTGTATCAAAATGGATACAATAAGGCAGGCAAAGGAACAAACCAACGTCTTTCTCTTAATTTCAGAATTCCATCAAGACAGACAGATCAGCAGAGCAGTAGCTCATTTAACGAAAAATAAATTACGTCGAGACTTTCACCATTATACCGATGATGATGAACGTTTTACACCCCAATAGCTAGACTACTCATTCTTTTGGTGAACTATATAGAATCATCATGTTAGTCTCCCATCATCAGTCCCGGTTTTAGAGTATTTAGCACAAGAAGAATACAACAACAACAAAAAATCTCAATACACTCAACTCCTGCTTTACCATCATCATCGTCATCATCATTTGCTCCCGGCGTCTTATGCCATTTCTCCCTTTCCCTCTCACTTCGTCCATGTACAACAGCACAACAGCAGCATCGTCCCTAGTCATTTCCTCTGGCATTCAGAGTGCAACAATGTCAGCCTAAATGGACTCGTTTATTCGGTGAAAAATGGGCAAGGAAGGAAGTTCTTTCGGAAATCAGCAGACAGAATATTACGGCTGTTCTGAAAACCTTGACAAAGAGCAACTTAAGAAGACTCTCTGCTTCTTTCTTTATTGCTCTCCATTGCTATTTTAACTTGTACAAGTAAAAGTGTACACACACACCTACACACACCCTGAATGAGTCACTGTCACTCTCGTTTGTTGCATTTTACACCCACCCAGCAGCAGCCACCCATCTTTATGGCTCGGCTGAGGAAGATAACACACGTAAGTTGTGTGTACTCACAATAATTCGGTGAGGGTTTTTGCTGTTGACACTCCGCTTGTAAAAAACCTGGTTCATAAACATGCCTTTTCAGTATGCTTACCCAACGCACAGTTTGCACGGAAGAGAATACCTAATGGGAAATGGTGGTGGTGGGTGGTGGTGAGCACACATGATACGAGAACGAAAGCATTCAAACAATGTTAATACTTTTGTGCTGGAAAAACGAAAGGGCTTCTGGTCTGGTTTTAGAGTGCATTGTGTGCAAGTGGTGAGGAGGTGGAACAGTGGAAGAGAAGAGGGAGAAAGTTGGGTGCGTTTTTTGGGTTCAGCTGTTCATGCAGCCTCGCCTCAATGGCATCTAGAAGGGTAAAGCTTCGTTGTCTTGTCTGTGAGGTAGGATAATATGGAGTGGTTGCCGAACAGAGACATTTTCTTGTGAAGGGAGAGATTTTTTGTTGCCTGAAAATGTATGAATGAAAGGCGAAAAAGGGGGGATGGATGAGCTGAGCTCTTCTCCAATAAAGAAATATCTCTGCATATACCACTTTCGTTTTTCCTCCACTGGGAGAAATGACAAGAGGAGAGAAGTGGATGAGGAGGCGATTCTTGGCGTTTTGCTGTATTGTAATGAGAAAAAACTGGAGGGGGAAAACTTTTTGCTCTCTCCACTTTTGCTGCATTTTTTCCTTCTTCCTGAACAGTTTTGTGCAGTCATTGTACATAAAATACTTATGCACTTTGGATGACTAGAGAAATGCAGCTCAGCGAGCAATAATATAGGAGGGAGTAGTAGGTATCAAAGATTACAACTGCGACACACACAACCGTCGTCGACAACGATATGCGTCGATATAGTTGGAGGCACCCTAACTATCAAGTAAAGTAAAAAAAACAAGAAGAATGAATATACGCGCTTTTACCCTCTTTCCAACTTCTCGCACTGCTGCTCCTCTTGAATGTTAAAGATATTTTTCGGGGTTGTGCGCAGATAAGCATTGATTCTTTTGTTGAGAAGACAATGGGGCTCATAAGAAAATTGGCTTTTCCTCCTACAGCCTTTTCTTTGGTGAAGTGAAAGCGCGTAATAAATAGAGAATATGCTTTGCTCTTTGGGGACTATTCAAAATTTAATAAAATTAACATTCAAATTGGTTTCACTTCACCACATTCACAAGTACAAGGAGGAAAGGAAGGTTGGGAGTCTGGAAGGCGAGTTGGGAGTCCAGAGCTGTCCGAACAAGCATATGTTGAGTGGTGGCCTGGTTGGTGGACATATTTACAGAAAAAGAAGGCAATTACTGGCCACATAAATTTTCTCCGTAGGTGGTTCTCGTTGTCCCCCGGTTTGTACCCTACGGATCGGTCCATGATAGCCCGAATCAAATTTGGAAGTTTCGTGATTTGAGGGAATAAAAGCTGGCTGTAAAATATCTGCTGAAATGTTAAAGTAGTTAGGAAACGTGCTCCCAGTTGGACTCTGCCAACTAAAATCCTATAATAAGTCCATCATGCGTGTTGGTTTAGACGCACTTTCACGAAAAAAAAAATTCACATCAACCATCCCATGCCACAACGTGAACCAGCTTAAAAGTGAGAGTTTACGGTGGACGGTGTCGGTGTGGTGCGTGTGGTGACTGGCATTATTTGAACAGCAGCAGTTGGAAATGACTTGCTCAGTGGTATTTTCCTTGAAGGTTAACCTGCCAAAAGAGAAGGCAAAAGGGTGGTTGGGTGGAGGTGGTGGTGTCGAACTGGACGCAGCAATATTTTTAGTTTTATCTGTACTTTCCCCTCAAAAAAATCCATTTTCTAAGTTGCCTTTTTTACTTGCCATCATCATCATCCATCCATTTTTTTCTCTCCAACCAACCACTTTACTCCCATTTCCACGACATCCCAGTTCAAATCGATGTGTACACAAAATATAAAACCAATTTCTTCCCCGGTGGCGCACACTTAAATTGCTGGAGAAGGCTATACATTTTGATAAATTTTGACAGGTATTATACGCTCGTAATAAACTTCAGTTTTTTGAAGTACACATGGTACATGTCTGTATTTTGTTTTTTCATGTGAGTCATCATCCTCGTGTTTTGAGAGTTTTACCAATTCGGAAATGCACGCTTCAGTCTATTCCTTTTGAATCAATGGGCAATCAATCACAATTCATTCATATGAGCATTAGTCTCAAGGCCCCAAATGACACTCGTTTTCAAAAGAAGTGCATTCCATTCCATTCCAACTTCCGCAAACTGCCACTTGATTGACTTGAACCATGTCAAATGTTATTCCACAAAACATGAAGAATTCAAGTGAATCACGAATGACAAACTCACAACACAAGCCCACATCCACAATCCACATCCTTCCACTACAACTCACATGACATGATGCTTGTGTATTTGTGTAGAAAGACTAGCTC
The DNA here is from genome assembly GCA_036850665.1 of Dicranocentrus wangi. NCBI lineage: Eukaryota > Metazoa > Arthropoda > Collembola > Entomobryomorpha > Entomobryidae > Dicranocentrus > Dicranocentrus wangi. The sequence continues at coordinate 10,656 of JAANSN010005571.1, forward strand.
TTGTAGGTGTACCTATGACTTGAAGCGAAAGGCCTCGAGCACCATCTGCACCAGCCACCTCAAGCTCTCTCCTCCCAGACCAACGTCTACCGTTTCGCCTTTGTTCACATCATCCCATCCACACTGTACATTAGTTGTAGCAGGTCGAGAGGATTCGCATATTTACAGCTACCTTTCATAGAGGCAGCTGCATCGATATCATTGTTGTTACTTGTTACATCACGTCAAAAAACGACGTCACAGCTTCTCCCGTTTTTCCTCTCTGCTTTACCTCAGCTCAGCAGAAGCGATTCTCCGTGAATAAAAACCTCTTTTCTGGCTATCATATTATGTGACTTCAAAAAGGGATATCTCTTCTCGATTCCTGTGAATTCATGTACCCATAAGATCCGTTCCGTAATGCATCTAACAACAGTTACTCCTTTAAAGATAGACGAAAAACGGCATATTATTTAGCTGATCTCCCGAGGAATAAAAACTTGCTGCTGCAAGTAGCCACTCTCAGACAATAATGGCGCATCCAATAAAGAAAAAAAATGGAAGTGATAAAGACAACTATTCTACTTCAACTCTTAAAGACTTTTTCTCTTTTTTTTATATTTATTGACACGAAACACTTTTTAAGATATTTTTATACAAGCTGACTGCACCTGAATGCATTTTACAATCACATTTTTCATGTCTCATTCCCTCGAAATGGCTACACAAACTGACATTATATTACCACACTTCAATTTTTACGACCTCGCGATCATGACGAAACATATGCGACGAAAGGGTTGAAGTTGAAAACGGATAGGCGAAAAGTGACCATCAAAAGTATGCAAATGACACTAAATATGTAAATGGCCATTCCGATGATGATTACTGACCTTTAGAGAAGAAGTCAAAAAAAAAAGAAACGAGTGGATGTATTCTCATTCTCAACATTCAACACAATCACTCCATTTGATTATGATTACTTAATCGCGAAAGCATACAATGTGACATTTTTTTGTGTATGAATGTCAAGTAGCGTGGAGTGGAGTCTTCAGTCTTCACTCGCATCCTTGAATAAAATCGTGATAATCCTTAGCCCCTTCAACAATTATCTTTTGTGTCATGTGTTTCAATCAATACAATCCATCCAACTCGTTTTTTTTTTGACAGAGTCAAAGTGACAATTCAAATCGAATTGGCTAATAATATTCCGAACAAAAATACCTGATACCTGTGCACTCAATGTTTGAAGCACGATACAAGTAAGAGCTTCGCAGCCTCTGCAAAAATACCAAACGAATGGTGACACGACCGACCAGAAATCTCTCTAGCCATCTTTGTTGCATCTCTCTCCTCAAGAGAAGCAAAAGAAAAAAATTCCCACTAACAAAGATTTTTCTTTTCACTCTTTTCAAATCAACTTTATCTCAAACAACTCTTGACGCAACTCTGTGGATTATATCGCACATGCCAAATTTGAGGCAAGGTCCTTTCCTTTCTGGATTAACTCGAGAATGACAGCAGAGAAATA
>JAANSN010005572.1:0-12165 GCA_036850665.1 Dicranocentrus wangi
TTGCAAAAAAAGAATCAAAACTCGCCTTGTAAATGTATTGAGGAAAGTATCTCAGACTGTCCCATAAACCCTTCACTCGATGACTACCGCGTACAACCTTAAGGTATCGGAGTTTTATCGCAAACCAAAAGTCAACAATGACGGTGCGGTGGTTGCAAGTTGCAATGGAGTATTACGAAATGTCTGAAGGCTGAACAAGAATTATATTGTGTATGCTACGTGTGATAATGCTAATGGAGCGTGCGTACCTGCGTCGCTGTATTGGTTTTAGCTCATCGTCAGTCTGGGTGAATGAAATGAAATAAGATATGATGATGATCGTACGATGCGTGAATAAAAAATCCCCTCTCGGCCTTCAGCAGAACATGTTTAGCATGGATTATGCATTCAGTACCTATGCACACTCTATTCCTCGTCTAGTGATCGCTTATTGTTTTCGATTAAAATAGCAATTATGCCGGTCGCAATTGGAAAGTTCTAAATCATTTTTGTTAGGGAATCGGCCTCTTCCTCAAAAAGAACGCGGTCAGAGTAAATGAATGAGTGAAGTGTTGGAGGAATCACTTAAATCATGTTAGTCACTTGTGAAAGTTTGCGATAGTGACATGATTATTTTATTTATCAATTAGCTTAACTATTCGAACTGACTTTCAAATTTGGTCAGAAGTGCACCGGCGGCGCCAGTGCCGGCCCGTAAGTAATCTGACAAAAGACCTGTGATAACCTCTCTGCCTTTCCGATTGTATTGGGTGGGATACAGACTATGGCCTTCTTTTGCTATGGTAAAACCTATTTATTTAATTCTTGCTTACTCTGATTTTGGAGCACACCTATTGCTATTCGTCAAGAATATAAGCACTGGTGATAGTGATGAGAAACAAGAATTGACCAAACGTATCCCTATTCCCCAAGTCGGAAATTAGCATCCCTTGTTAGGTCGCTCGGCACACTTCCGCATCTGAACTAAAATCTGTCCATGCTCATATGCAGTTATGTCAACTGCATTGGGGTTGTCGTTGTCACTTTTTCCGGTTTCCCTCTAACTTCACATTTTGTTTTGCTAGGCCGGAGGATCGTGCTGCACTTTTAATCTTATCGCGCGTCTAAACAGTTTTCCTCACTATCCCTGATTCTGGCATGGTATTTTGCAGGAATTTAGCATACTTCTTTCCCTTCTCTACACGGTAGATTGTTCCAAGCCCTACTTCCTACAAAAATAAATAAATAAATGAAGGATTCGGGACCAAGCCGGTTGAGCCGTTTTGCATTTCGCTGTATGCAAAAGGAATAGGCATTCACATCTACCTCACATTTAATGCATTAAGAGCTCCTGTAGCAGGAATCACAATGCATTGCGGTGTCGAGATAAGCAGATTTTGACTAATGCTGCTCCAACAGACCGTCGTGCTTACAACACACCACACAGTTGACACCAGCATCAAACAAATACACGTGCTTCTCCTATTTTGCAACTTGCAATCCGTAATGTAGTGCCCCTCATTACGAGATGCGTGTAGGTACATATATATCATCGTCATCATCATCATCATTTCCCATACAACTTCCAAGCCAAGTGAAGTTGATTGATCTCTACTCTAGTCCCTGTGCAACAAATCATGTCACTCAAAACAACCGCATGCACACGACGATATACTTACATGATAATAATAATATGATTCGCTTCTACATGCCTGCACTTTTTTGCATCAGAAAAGAGAAAACATCAAACATCATCGCTCAGCCCCATTTTATCAGTAACACCATCATCCGCTGCGGATTGTTGTTACAACTCTATAAAATGTGGAGCTCTCCTCTCTGAAACAATTGGTTTTCTCGTCGACAATTCTATCGAATCGCCTAAAAAATGAAGCTGGATTTTTTCACCTAAAAAATAGGACATTAACATTCATTCAGCCACCTAAATACATGGCGTGATGATATGACTGATTAGAAATAGCGATGTGTGCACCTTCTTCTTCATCCGTATGTTGTTATATTATACCTATGATGATATATGATATTGTTTCACTATATCTGATTGTGTTTTACTCTGAGCAGTACACTCCACAAACGACTTGCTAGCAAGGAACAACTCCCGTTGTTTAAATATGCATTTTTTTAAAAGGGCACATAGATAGTTTCAATACAATTCAATACACCTTATTATTATCATCATCATTCATTATCATGTGTAGATGTAGTAGTAGTGGTAGTGTGGATTGGACTTTAGTAAACTTTTCCTGACACATACGTACACTAACTAACTAACTAATATTACGACGACTCAAGAAGAGATACTGTGTGAGCCTTCATTCGTTGATTTTGTGGTGTGTGTCTTGATTGCGTGCGTGTAACCCGTCCACTAAAAACTTGCATGTATTCACTCATAGCATCAGCAGCATTATTGCACTGGCAGCGATGGGATATCGCTTTGACTTGAAGACCTAGGCAGAGAGTAGAGGCAGGCAAGTCAGTCCGGAGCACATATATATACCGGTTCCTCAATGAGTTTGCTGCACAGTTGTCATCAAGTCTGAGACGTAGGCACACGCTACTCCATTCTATCCCAGTTCTTGAGCATGAAATAGCCTCCACCGAATATCCCCACCGCCGCACTACTTACTTTTACCCAATTTTTCTGATCGGTCAGACCAGGGGATCCGCTTTACTTTCAAAATCCACAACAGAGAATTTATTCGGAAAAACATCCTAATAAATAGTAGTAAACTTTAAGGGACATTTTGTGTGTGCATTATTATAGCTTCATCCTCAAATACAGTGCCATTTAAGCAATTAATTAAATACTCCAGTACTACAACAAAGACCTTTTTACTTTATTTCCAGACTTAGAATCACTGTTTTGTTTTGTACCCTTTTGCATTTTAAGGGAAGGCAAAAATTTGATACTTTTCAAGCCGTTTTACTATACATACGTCACTCATAGGCTGTGCGTTGCGTTGCGTATAGGTACTGACTTGGTGAGAGCTTTTTAGTTAGAATTGAGTAGTAACCTATTTTCCACTACAAGGGAAATTGTTAAAAGAATAGAGTCTGTATCATAGTGTCGTCGATTTCACATTTTTTGGTTCCCCGAAATCATACGACCGGCAAAAAGGTTTTCTACTTTCTTCATTCGTAATACTACTCTTCTTAATACTGATATTACTACTGGGACAGGCTAACAAAGTGCATACGTTATACGACCACGAACTTTTCAGTAGGCACTTTTGAACAGTATGAAAATGAGTGTTGGGGCTAACCTATGCGTTCTAGTAGCTCTGGTTCTCTTGTGCTGTACCGGAATCGCTGTAACGGATAGTGACGATGAGGGGAGATTTTCAGGAAGAAACCCGGACTCGATTGTTAATTACGTCGCCTCCGCTGTCCTCTCTGACGGGGAAAGGGAGGTCAGGATGCGGTTCGGTGACGTGATCGTTCGCGAAGCCTCTATGACTAAAAGCAACGAGGCTGGAGCCAGGTGAGTTTTTTTTGCTATTTAATTACTATAACAGAGTTACGTCTTACCTATGTGCAATTTCAGTTTGAGTAACAAGGTGTTACGACGACGTCAGAGGTTCTCATCGTAAAATGACTTCTCAGGGTACAAAAGTCAAATAAGTAGCGTGACCTGGTGGTTGGTTATCACAAAAGAATGATTTATAGATATAGCCATGTCATATTCATATACATTCTATTCTATTTAAATCAATAGTGATTGAACTTGTTCTCCCTTTTTACATTCAATTTACTCATAAAAAGCTCTCATGTCTACTGCCACTGCCTACCTACTTTTCATGCCTTCTTACATTTTGACAGGGATACACGTGCTGCTGTGCTTTGCATATCAGTCTCCTTTTGGAATATTATTGACTTTCATAATAATATTCAAATCAAAATGCGCCTATAAATATTATACCTACTTTGCCATTGCCATAGATCCATAGATCATCCATGTGTCTGAATTACGTTACGTCACGATGCTCAGTTTGGCTTCTGACCTGACTGATGATGCACTTCCACTCGTGATGTTTTATTTGGTCAATTGATCACTCCTGTTAGGAAAAATTTTCATTATTATTTCTTCACAACTAGTGCATCATCATTGTGAGAAAGCAGGTGCATTGCGCATTGCTCATGTGCGCGCCCCCTCCTTTAAACACCGATTCGTTAGTCAGCATCAGCATTTTGTATTGTTTAGTTCGTAATATTGTAATCTTTGTACACGTCATGTCAGTTTTCCCCCTTTTGCGTAATGTGCTCATAGCATCATCATCATCATCATCAGATTGGAGCAAGCTAAGTTTTTTTTCCATAGGGTATAAGGAGCTCATATAAATCTGACGTGGGTTGTTGATGGTAACTCAATCTGCATAATATACTCGAGTGATATATAGTAGGATTTTTTATGTGTTTGGTTGGAAACGTAAACAGAGTCCACATGGGAATGGGAAGTTCCGTGGAATTATGATCATTATTATGTTTTTATGCTCGTTCACGTTTTACTCGGCACTCGACTCATCGTGACATCATCACATCCCACTTGCACGAGATTCTCTTCTCTGAGTCCATTCATACGTCTAGGGAGATTCGCAAGGAGAAGAATATGAATGAAAAAAAAAATGAGTGTTACTCATGCATACTTGCACTTGAGCTATAGCAGCAGATATAAAGTTGGTGGTTGGACGACGGCCTATACTCCTCATTAACATCATCCCACAAGTGCTGCAATGAATACGGTTAATAAGAGAAACAACGGCAAGTGTCCTTTGACAAGCCTTGCACTCTTATTCCTATCATTTTTAATATTATTTATGCCCAATCCCAATGGTAAAAGCTTATTATGTATGTAGCAGAAAGGAGTTTTTTTGCACAGGGTAATAATGCAAAATAATGACAGATAGGCAATTACCGGGCCTAAATTGGCACAACCATGACAGCTAAATGTGGCTATATATTGTACTATAAATTTTTTGCAAAGTAGATGAGTACAACGTTCAAAAAACTAAATTACAAGTTGGATTTGATCTGCCTGCTCTTCCGCGTTAAAGGTTAGTAAATGTAGAGACCTTTATCCAGTGTTGCCCCAAAGGCAAGCTAAAAAAGTTCAAGTCGTTTATTTGGTGGCTCAATAATCTTAGCCGGTGCGGTGTAACGTAACCACATCATCATCTCAGCTCTATTATGGATGCTATATATTAAAAGAAAAGGTGTGTCCTTGACGTTGATGCTAAAAAATCTATAAAAAAATCTAAAATAGTGGGGCAGATCATAAAAGTTCATTCAAAATATAAGTCAGCCATGCCATAGCCGAAATATGCATGTAATTGCATTTTGCTTCGAGGAGGACCGCAACGCAACCTTTCAACATTTGACATGTTGCGTTGGGAGAAAACGAGTTGAGGGAAATGAATTCAAGGTGTTTCAGTTACATAAAACTTTTTGTCGTTAACGATTTTTCGGCTGCAATCCAATTGGCATCAAAGTCGTTTTCTAAGAGACAATAATATAGTATAGCAGCTTGCAATACAGAGCCAGCCAGAAACGCAGATGAAATGGGGCTGTTCTGTCTAAAACGCGTGCTGGTGTTTCTTTCCATAAAATGAGAAGCAAGCAGGTAGCCAGCATTCGTGCTCATCTCCAACAAGAAAGAGGCATAATGAATAGGATTTGTATACAACTAATAAGTATAAAGTATTTTATTTAGTTTTCTAATGCCGTTTTGTAGGCTTAGAATATTATTACTTATTCTCTTAAATGTTTTTACAAGATAATGAATGAGCTTTTCTTCGGAGACGTTGTAGGAACACTTGCAGATTTTTTTCTATTTGCATTTTATGAGGCTAATACTACCTCTTCAGAGAGGAGTACAGAGTACACGCCAATAACGACATGATCATCATCATTCATATTCTGTCTCAAGTGTGGGCTTGTTATACATCTTGCCAGAACACTGCGAACCCATTATTGGAAATCTTTCTGGCGATAGGAATGGCTCTTGTCTTTGACTTGACGCTCATATTCCCCTGACATGAATAAGCTGCTGTGCAACAACTTGCAAGCCTCTCCATCTCTTTTGGATATTATTGCAAGCCGTTTATTGCACTAGCTGTCTCGTAAAACATCTCTCAGTCCACAAAAATGTTTCGAGAGTGGCGCATTTTTGATTATCAAAGTAGGAACTAGTTTACAAGATTTTACAAGTAAGTAGTGTGTTCACGTTTCATTCACCTGATCCCATCGGAGCGGAGAAGCGACAAGGATATACCGACCGAGACCGACAGTTGGTGTTGGTTATGCAATTCTTGCTAAATCTTACCCTATAAACCGTTTTTTCCTTCTGAGAAGACAACTTGTCCAAGGAAAACCCAACAACGTGATTTTGATTTCCCCCTAACTAATGGCTAACCTACACCAATATGAATCCATCTATCTATCTAGCAATCTCTAGCAGGCAACTTTTTTTTCTCCACTCCACAGCAGCAACTCGAAAAAGGAGCAAATGAGAGAGAATTAGTGGGAATTTGAGAATTACAAGTGATCACGAAACAATAATGGGAGAAAAGGCTACGTGGCTGGCTGTGGCGAGCGAGCTAGTGTGTAGTATGGCATGGTTGTAGTTTGTAGCCGTTGTAGGTGAGTTTGATTGAATGAAAAGTGTGTGGTGTGATGATGGCAAGCAAGCAAGTAGGGATGTAGCATGTAGCTCGCTAGAATGTTTTCATCATTAGTAGCCATAATAAGAATATTTTACCCCGTCATCTCATAGCGCTCACACCATCCGCACTTGAGGTGGTAGTGGTGGTGTGGTAGGTAGTACATTAAAGCATTGTGTAGCCAGAGTCGATCTATTCAAAAAGTAACAAGTAATGATGAAGTGGAGTAACTGCAGCAGCTACTAGCTCCTTTCCTTGCTTCCTTGCCTGCCTTGCCACCACCATACAATCACACATCCTCAATCCACAATCCACAATAATAAATAAAAAGACAAAGCGAGTGAGCGAGCATGTTGAGCCTTCTTTCTGTACGTACTTGCTGGCGACTCACACGTCCATCTATTCCCATTGGTCAAAATTCACATCATACGATGATGATATGATGAGCTTACCGTAGTAGCTAGTAGAAGTGGACTTACATTTTTGCGTCGATCCTTCTTTTCCTCGACCGACCGACGGATTGTCTGACTCGTCTCTCTCTCTCTCTCTCTCTCTCTCTCTCTCTAAATCTAATTGTAAGCAAAAAGCAGTGTGTTGTGTTGTGTATTGTATATTATGGCGATTGTATGCAATACGAAATACGAATCGACGACGATGCGATTATTATTGTATTATTATTTAGCGAATTATACACGCATCTAGAGCATTCACATTGCACACATGTGCTTCTCCACTCGACTCGTCCGTCGCTCAAGAGGGATGATGATGACTTGATGACGATGCATGCGATGCGATGATGATGATGATGGGATTCACTATACAATCGCGTCTACATTCTTTGCGTTTGTTAGCACGGATGTTCACTTTGCCAGTGCCCGTCCGTGTTCTCCCTTTCTTTCTTTCTTTCTTTCTTTCTTTCTGGCTAACGTTCAGTTCACCCTGTCTGTTTGTGTGCTAGCGAAGCGAGCAAAATGCTTCCCTTTTCCCAATTCCATCATCCAACAGGCACGAAAAGCGTCCGTCTCTCTACGCAATAATGCAATCCGGTAGAGGAAGTTGGACTCGACTGGTGCAATGGTGATGAGGAGAAAAAAATAATCCTATTAAAAAGTATCTAGTCTCTGTCCATTAGTCACTTTTCATCATTCTTATTTCTGCAGGAATAGCAGCAGTTCAACTAGCTAGCTCGCTTGCAATAATAAAAATGTACATAATATGCGGATGTTTTTTGGGTCCTACTACTCTGCTAGATGATCTATTGGAAGAAGTACGGATGACGGAGTGGTGGGTGGTGGAGTGTTTATATAGTGTAATATAATAATGAGTAATGTGGCCTTTGACTTCAGCCTCAGCTTGCAATATAGTGCCCATTGTGGTGGGAAGGAACACGAGAGGCTTCTCTTTTATTACTAGAAGATAGATAAACGTAGCGTACGTGTATGTAGTACAAGAGTGGTGGTACGACATGATTCATTCATTGATTGCGGCTTGGCTTTCATTCATTCCGTGGACCGCGTGGAGTGGAGGTGGTGGATGGATGTGGTTCTCTGGTATGGAAATTTGGGTACGTTGTGTTTATTGGGCTCTATACTCGGCAGCCTTTCATCCGCCTTTTCAAACGGGAAGAATTAAAATGCATGTTTGTTGTGGTACGGATAACAAAGGACTTCCTTTCCATGCATGCGTCCGTCCTGTCTCTATAATTATGTTTCTCTCGAAATGATGTCCAGTTGAGTGCCATTTCTGCAAATTAGGCATCGCATAATGGCTTGCCGGCAAAAGTATTTGGAAAGGGAAGCGCAATGCTTGACCACACCGCCGCACCGTGAATTAAATCCACACGCAACCCATTTTTATGTGGGGAAAAGTGGTTGCCAAAATGTATCGCCAAGTAAACAAGTGTTGACAAACAGGAACATGCATACAAAGTAAGTGGTGTTGTAGTAATCTCTCGTCGACGCTGATGACTGAGCCCCTACCGAATAAATCCGCAAATATCCAGTAATGCAGGTCGACAAGAAGGATCACGAACCATCCTCGTGACTTTCGCTACAAGTAAGACATGTTCAGGTGATAGGTTTACCGTCAGCACTTTTTTTTAAAATTCAAGTGCAGTCATCACCACTTCAAAGCAAAAGGAGTACCAAACCGCTTAGTGTTATCATTCCAAGAATGTTTTGTTGGTGAGCTGTGAGCAGAGCAGCTCACCAAGTAATTTAACAAAACCGGCGCATATTTCAGGAGAGAGAGAGAATGGAGTGAAGAGGGAGAGATACCTATAACCTCCTTAAAGTGCAAATAAGTAGTATTCCTGGGAGAGCTAATCGCCTAACAATTCAGAAAGAAAAGATGCAAGTAAAGTCTTTTGCACACAAGAAGACTGACTAGTTTGCATCTTTTTCTAGAAGCATGTAATGGGAATATATAAAAGGTTGTCTCTCACAGTTGATGTGTGTGTGTATGGCGTAGCTCAAGTTTATAATTGGATCGAACTATCGAACACATTTCTTGTCTATCATGGGCATCTGTTTGGATGGAATCCTTGCATTTTGTGCATGCACCAGCAGCGCACTCACAAAAATTCCTTTCTCTCTCGTCGCACTGCCAATAAAGTGCCAAATGCATGCATGACATGGGCTGATGAAATGAGCGAGGAGGAAATGTGGAGTTGCCTGCCTATTGTGACATTTTCAACTCCAACAAACTCAACACTACTCTTCACATGGATGACGGGCGTGAATGGTTGGGTGGGACTCAAGCGTAGCCTTACTGGCACACTAATAATGTATTGCTGCAATTACTAAATGTGCATCGCTAACCACAAATTTCGTAGACTGCATGGTGCTCACTTCAAATTAATTGATCCATGCTGGCATAATCCATATAATATGACGCATATGATAATATTCTGTAGTATTCTCTAAGTAGGTGCACAAATGCCAGGACACATTCCATTGTCGCAAGCGTACAGGTTGACATTGCACTCCCAGTCATCATCATGTCATTCGATCGTCATTATTATTGCTATTTTCAAACAAAACACATCACATCATGACTACTGACAACAGGAGTCGATCGGATAGAGGAAGAAGCAGGCGGATGTGTGCATTTATGATTTTGTGTTATAGCAAACATTGGGCTGATGAATGAGGATGCTGACGCTCCGAGGTAAACCCGACAGATTCCTGTTTGGAGACCTCCAAACAAACGTCGTTGCGTCCCTGCACGAGAAATCGCTGAAAGTACAATGACACAGCAGCAGCGCGGACAAGTCCAACATGCGAGGAAATATGGCAACCCTGAATAAACGTCTGACGGAATCAATTAGTACATATATATATAAATACGTCTTTGGCAGTAGTGGATCATTCGATGCAAATTAAAATCCTAAAGATTGCAATCTGCATTCTTTCAATTTTTTCTCAAGGAAATTGGGGGTTTCGACTTTTAGCCAGTCTCCTTCTCATCGTCAGTCGATCAGTTCAAAGTTGATAGAGTTTGCGGTAGAATCCTTGAGATCGTACTTCAAATTAGATATTCATTTATGCCATTGAGATTTGTAACTGCGCACAAAAAACTGCTTACGGTATAGGTTAGAGGGGGAGAGAGAGAGGATTGGATTGAGAAGATTAGTAGTCTGCAATCATCGCCCTCTCACATATTTCCCTATATCATAATATCAATCCAATACGACCAAGTCCTGGCACCAACCAAACGCCAAACGTGCATAATAATTACTGTAATCATCATTGTACACATCACATCATTCATGCTTTTGCGGCTTGCATTGCAGCAGTGGCCATAGGGAGGACGACGACGACGTCGATAGGAAAACTGCATCATCAGAAGAATTTGTACAACTTTTTGCGTACAAAAATCAGCAGCATAGGTAGTCAGAGTCACACGTATGTAGTTCGTAGTTCCTCGGAGGCAGTGTCTACGAGGCGTAATCACGCCGTCTGCTTCTCTAAACGACCCCTCTTTTTCGTCTTCTTGGACTGTTAATTACAACAATTAGCAGGAATATACATAGTACTACTTTTGTGCATATTATGACGACTTTTCACTGTTTAGGAAAAAAAAGTCCCCTGCCATGCATGCCACCCTGCCGCTATCTGTAGTGTAGAACACTTTACACTCTTAAGGGTTGTTGTGTCTGTGTCGTGTACGAAATGCAATGATCTTAATGTGTAGGTACTTAAAACACTGCAATGCAATCATAATAATAATTTTATGAAGCAACCACCAACAAACGAGCACTTTCAAGTCAAATTTTTTTGTGGGTCCGTTTTATCTACGTAGATTCGAGCAATTAATTGATTGGCTGTTGGACTGCCATTGCCTCTTTTTAGAGCCACACCACCACCACCACCACCACCACCCGCTCGCCAGCATCAAATATTCTCAACATGCATTTTTTCGTGGTGGTGGTGGTGCTGCTGCTGTGAAAACATCAAAGTAGACAGTTTCTGCGCAGTAGCACGTCAGTTTTGACGCTTAATTGCTGTGATTATAAGAGCAAAGTTGGAAATTCAAATTGTTAATTATACCCCTAATTTTTTACAACCGGCGACGAAAAAAAAATTTGTTGGATTGAAAGGGTCAAGTATGTTGCCAGAACAGAACACGGCTGGCTCGTTTGCCGTGGTGCATGTGATATGTAAATATATTATTGGACGTTACGTACTGACATAGAGGACGACTCGACTACGACGAGTTTGTAGTAGAAAATTGTAGAAAGCATGCATGCATGGATGAGCATGCAGGAAGATTGAGTTGGCCATATTGGTTGGGGGGTTTAGTTTATATACGAAAAAATAATTGGACAAGTGTATAGGTATACTTATTAGTACATTGGATTGAATTCCACTTCTTGCAGATGCATCTCTATTTTATTTACAAACATGATAGCCACCAAGAATTCAATGTGACGTGTTTCGCCACAACGCAACGTGAAATGGTACGCATAAATTTAATAATTATGTGCAGGTCAAAGCCTAAAACAAAGAGAGGTTCTGATCTGACTGAAAGATGTCCAACACGGACAGATTCCTCCTGCCGCTAGGTATTTGGTTTGGTGGTCTGTACTGAGGATTTCATATCGCCGCCGCCGTGGTGGTAACTCCTTGCTGCTAGGATGCCGATGCCACCCCTCCTCCAACAAACCTTATAATTAAGTATGTTGAGCGAGTAAGCGTATTATGCAGGGAGGGTATTGCTGAAGTGATAGGAAACCTTGAGAAGGTCATTACTGATGAATACACCTTTGAGTTCTTTTGACTTGGCATGCATGCACGAATTGAAGACTAGAAAATATATATGTAAATAAAACCATTAAATGGGATAGAGAAGTGCCGATCAATTGGTCGTAAAGTCAAAGCGTAAAGAGTGCTTGGTTGATATGAGTGTTATTATGTTAATCAGTGTTCAAATTCCTGTCGATTGATACCCCACTTGACCTGCATCAACGATTTGAAAATTTGAAATCGTCGTACCGTTAAAACGGTTGTGT
>JAANSN010005573.1:0-12162 GCA_036850665.1 Dicranocentrus wangi
TTCCAGGTAAAGGGTCATTTGTTCCTCCAGACTGGAACAACGCATGTAACCATATGACGCTATATTATCAATATAGCACGTTTCTTGTAGTTATGTGTCGTTACGTCATCCGTCATACTCAATTCCATGGCCACTCTTTTTTCGCAACCATCAACCGATGGAAATGATACACCCACCAATATACCATCATCTTAAAACTTTAAAAAAATAGTTTCAGCAGTGCAGTGATAACATCTGATAGCTATAAACTTGAAGATAGCTTGTTGGATGTGCCACTAAATTATATCACCACGTATATTATTACGTGCGTACCTAGATAGGCATCATTTATTGCATCATAACCTTTTCGGGTATCTTTTAAACGAAATGAACTTTATTCAGTTCTATCCGATTCATAGTGATACATTTATATACAGCAGTACTTTGCAAACCAAGGGCGATGGGCGATAGATGCATTAAAGCGGGTTGAGGTTTTAATGCAGCTAAAAACTGGAAACAGTAAAAACATGTAATGTAAACGTAATGGGAAAGTATACTAGTAGTGCTTTCCCCATCATTATGGCCAGAAAACCAGACTAGCATTATAGCTTAAGAGTAATCTAATGTATTGTATTATTTTGAATTACAAAAGCCTCAACGACCCCAACTACAAGCTAAATTATCTTAAAATGTTCTCGTATCATTTCCAAATTCGGAGACGCTGGAAAGTTTGTCATTGCAAGATTAAACTGATACGAATGTTAAAAATGAAATTTTGAACAACGATATTTTGGTTTGCTCGTGTTATTGCATTACAGTAACAGTGTTTCTTATGGCCAAGGTTTTTAGAAACATTTTCTTCTAAATGGTAAAATGAGGATTCGATTCACTCAAGGTTAATGTATTTTTATTTGTAAGTCTAGTCTAGGCTAGGAAAAGGGAATGCTATTCTTAAGATAAGATGAGGATATTCTGGAACTATTATTATTACTACATATTATTACTATTCTGGAGCAGTATTATTTTTAATCTTTATTCTGAATCTGAATATAGCACAGCATAACAAAACACTTTCTGCAAAAATACTATACAAAATCAACACTACACTTTGGCGTAAAGTATTTGAGCAGCTCTCGGTTTCTCACTAGCATAATACGACATTCGACCATTACTCTCTCGAGATGTACTCTAATCCTTCAGTATCATCAAAAATGGCTGATAGTAGCTCAACCACTGTAAAGCCTTTTCTCAAGTATTATACATTTCTATCATGGGTAACATGTGAACATCAGCGAAATTAGGATAACCCCATCCAATACTCACAATCGCTTCACTCATCAGTTTAAAATTTTCTGCTTGAACATTTCCAGTTTTGACATCGGGAACGAGGGTTCACTAACATCTGTTGCATTTGTTACTTTCCTGAATGACATGACAGGTTAGCGACTTTACTATCAATAGGTTTCATGGTATGTGCCATATTTATTAGGTTTTCCGGCACCTCTCGTTGATTTGAAATTATTTTCACTGGTAAAACATTTCGCTGGTTGCAGTAGCGCAGCCCCGAGGTGCAAAGGAAACACCCGTTTCAGTCAGTATCAGAGCTTGTATCAAAACGCAAATCTTCATTTTCTAGGTTAAAGTAGTTCACCTGGTGAACTTCCTGAACCTGACATGGAGAACTCTGGACACACAAAACCTCGTCTTCTTCCGCAGATGTATTGTCTTTGTAAAACTCAGCTACCCCCAATTTATTTCCTTTTTCGCTACTGCACTTCAAAAACATATATTCTGGCTTTGGATTGTTATTAGATCCCAAAATAAACTTATGTATGTCTGATATCACTTCTGTGGACATGACACTCTTCCAGAATTTAAATATCTCCCGTATTTCTGCGTGTGCTTCTTTTGTAATCTGACAGTACATACGAAACAATACCCAATAATAAAAACCAAAGTTTGCAAATATACTTACAGCAATAATTTAGAGAAATCATAGTCTAAATCTGAAATGAGCATTACCTTTGTTAATAATACTCGAAACATTTCAATTCTGTTTCGATCCAAAATGGCCCGAGCACATTTTACCTGCTCCGCATGATCGGGAAAATACAGGGATCCAACAACCCACAGAATTCTGACACGCTTGTTTGGATCAGGATCTTTTATCGAAAAGTCGACTGAGTAATTTCTGTGACATTATACGCGAGACTTGGTCCATGTTCCCATATAATAAGAAGGAATACAAAAGTCGTTCCACAGCACGAGGAACAAGAGAACCAGGGCCAAATGGGATTGTGATTAAATCGTCGAGCTGAGCCGATATACTTGCTTTAATGCTTTCTATCTTCTTTTCATCAATGTTCCCCAAATCCGCAGGCACCTGAAGGTTTTCCTTTAGTTTAACGCTACTTAAACTTGCCACAGGTTCCTTCGAGTCATCTCTCGCTGGATAAGAGTGAGCTGGGCCACCAAGGGTACTATAGTGACTGAATGACCGTTCCACCGTTTTTTGGTAAAATTCTACGCATGTGTACACTTTATCGCCACCCATGACGTGATGTAGGCTCTCCTTGCTACAACAAATCGAGTCCAGACGGTGTACGATGTAGCGAGGTGCATAGGTCTCAAAAAATTTGTAAATTGCTTGAATCTCCGAGTGATCCTGTATTTTTACATAACATTTGGCAAAGAAATTCTCGAACAATTCAGCAACACCGAGTTTATTCCGTAACTTGTATACGTTGTAGTCATCCCGCATGAGTTCTCCCACGAGCCATAATCCCCTCATTTTTAAGCAAGATGCGTCCTTCTCCGTCTACAACAAAGAAATGAAGCAATCCCAAACAAAATGAAAAAGATCCCACGTCCTGAAAGTCTAAGACATAAAAGGTAATTAATTATTAGATTTTTTAAAGAAATGTGTACTGACCCCCGACTGATTAGTGATCTTGTCAAAAATGAAATCCGCCAAACTCCTAGCAAAATGGTCACTCTGAGCACAAATCAGAGCATTTGACACCAACGCCGGCAAAAGGATGGAGGGATTACTCGCAGCAATGAATTTGTGGTACTTTGCAGTGAACATGTTATAATTGTATTGCAACTCATGTTCATTGTGGCGCACACAAAGCTCCGGAGCACGGATCCTAACTCTGTCCAATGCAGAAAGTTTTGGATTCGGACTACGATAGATTTTATTGTTCGTGCCTGGTCGTGCAGCTTCAGGTGGAGACGACCGTGAAGTTCTGGTTGTGGAAATGGACTTATTATTGACTTGCCCGAAACTTGTGATATTCCGGCCGTGGTGGTGGGGACAAGGGGAACTGCTTGTTGACGGGGACACTCATCTGACGACGTTTTGAGTGGTGGCCCCTCTGATTCTGATACCGCGACGATGAGAATGGTCTTCCTTCGGAAACCCACGGGGGATTTGGCCTTGATTGTGCGGAGGGATACTGCGGAGCACCTACCCTACATTTGTACGGATTGTTCCAAATGGAAAACTTGTTTCCACGATTATGTTTTGTGCTCCACGGGTATGCCGACATTGTATTCCAGTAAAGGAAAGGAAAGGAAATTGTAAAGGAAAAATCTAGAAGACAAAAAATGAAATGAATGAAGGTGAGACTGAGGACAACTGAGCGACCAAAATAAGGAGAGCAGACAAACAAAAAACAGAAAGAAAGCAGAACGAAAGCAATGTTATGATTATGATGCATAGGTAGGTACATGTGTTAACATATGGCCGTATTTTAAATGACATTTTGAGCATCCACTCGTCCTCCGTTACCCCTCGTCACTTTACATTTTAAATGGGAGGTGAGGACGAGTGGAGGAGCTGATTGTCATTTAAAATATGACCAATAATCTCAGAGTACCCCAATCCTAGAAATGTTGTCTGCGGGACTGGCTTCCGAGATTTCCACTGTGGAAAAAAGCACATGAACGATAACAGATCTTTCTCTATGAATTCGTAGAGGAAGTGAAGTGAGATGGCACATGACATGACCGTGACCGTGACGACGTCAAAAAAATAAACCTGACATTGGACATTTGCATGTGTGTTGCGGTTCTTTCTGGACAATAAGCCTGGAAACATAAAGTTTTAACTGATTTAAACCAAAAAGTCAGGATAAACTTGTGACCGGCGGCGTATTGTTCTTTTGTTCCTGTTTGCTTGCTCGTGCTGTTATGTTGGTTGTTGTCAGGATTTTTTACCATTCGCACTTCCACTTTCACACTTTCACCTTCGATGGAACAGGTAACAGTCTAAAGGCGTTCAGAGGTAATAATAATTTCTAATGACGCAAGGGATGAGTGATGTAATTTAACCCAATGACGAACTGGTGAAGAGACACGAAGGGATTTCCTTGGATCCGAACCTTAGTTAGTGCAACGCTTTGGATAAATGGGTTGAAGTGCGGTTGAGGGATTTTCACCTTCACTCACCTTCACCTTCTATTTTTACATGAAACTATTAATCCATCCAAACACCATAACACTTTAACACTTGAAAAGTAGCTGTTTTTTATCTATTCGTCGCATGTATAAACCACATGCATTTTACTCGTTCAAAATTTTGTGCATACAACAATTAGCGATATTGGTAATTTTCTGATATTTATTCAGTTTCATATTATATGCATTAGTGAATGTACAACAGCGCCGACATCGACAAGTTACTAAGTACTCCGAGTAGGGTAATTAACGAATATTTCTTAACCACAAAATACGATCCAATCTCAGCCCCAAAAGGTACAAATTGCTTGCAACACACTCTCCACATGTTTGTCGCCACATGACACCGCTGAGCTTCACTTTGGAGAGAGATACACGCAGTGTGAACTTGTCCCATCAAAATAAATGTGACAACTAGGAAGCTTCCTGTAATCCACATTACAGTTAGTCCAATCACCGGCACCACAAAGTCCACCGAGTATCCTATGACAGATGCACAAAAACCGAAGATGAACACGATTGAAAAGAGGGACAGGAATCGGTGCCAGTACACGGATCCTGCGGAGTTATACATTGTATTTAAAATTCGAATCCGAAAGTATAACCGTAACGCGTTTTGGAGGTGTTTGGATGTGGGTCGATGTGTATTAGACTGAAGCTTCTTCTTGGTAAAGTTCAGTATCGTTTTCGCTGATTGGAGGTAGACGAGTATGAAGTAGGAAACCATTCCTCCAACGCTCCACTCCCCTCCTTCGAACCAAATTTGTAACAAACAGAGAATAACTATTGGCCAAATTAGGCGTGTGCAAATATCCCTGAGGTGTTGAGGCATGTAGAAAACTAAATACCAGTCTTGATTACAAAAGTACATGAAGAAAACGGGTGACATTAGAAGTTCGCCGACGCAAGATAATCCATGCAGACTTATTATTATGCTCCTAATTTGCTGATCCTTGCCAAATACATCCTCCGCATTTGCGTCTGTCAACGAATTAGAGTACCTATGTTTACATGTTTAAAATTTATTTCTATTTCTAATTTATTTAAAGTGCAAACTATAAAAAGGCTCTCGAGCCACTCACGGTCGATTTGCTCCGTCATTTTCAAGGTTTGGTTGACCACCCACATCGTCTCGCTTCTTTTCCTAAGAAAGATGTAGTGATTGAAACCTTCTGCACAAAATAAAGTAGTCCATATTCCGTGAATCGTCAAATGTACAAAGCGAGCCTGTTCCACGTAAAGCCTCCAATTGATGGCCAATGTGTATAGTAAAAACAAGTCGTAAATGTAAATTTTGAGAAGCGTTAACTGCCAAATTGTTCTCCGTACTTTACTTTTGGCGAGTTTTATCGTGCCATCATCCCTGTTCCAATCGTATGGATGTCCACAAAGGTACGCGTAAAGCTTGAAAACATATACTGACAACTGCATCTTCAACCAAGGTTTTTAGGCCCTTTACATTGAAACTCTTCACAATAACTGAATTGAAATCATTATTTGTAGTCCTTCTTTAACTTACCGAATTCGCTAAATGGAAAGAACTCGCTAAAATTCGCTAAAAGAACTAAATGAAGCCTGAAGCTTAACGAACACATTATGATATGAAAAATGTATGTATTATCTCGTATTTATTTAATGCCATTTTCATTTATTCCCTATTTGCTTAATTAGCTGGATTGTTGAATTATTTTGCACATTCCTCTCCGTTCTCCGTTTAGGTTTGCTTGCACAGAGAATACAATTAATGAGCTGATAGTCTAGTCACTGGTCCAGACTGTATAATTTTCTCTAGTTTTTGTCTAATACAATGCCATTACATTAATTGGTCATTATATTATATACGTCGTACTATTAGTTGTCTCGTGGTGCCCATACTCGAGGAAAGTGACGTATCATTCTTAATTAAACTTTGCTCGAAGTGTTCCATGAATTACAGATTTTAGTAATAATTTGCATGCATTTATTGCTCCCTTCTAAGCCTTACAATGTAACAGATATTAATTTTAATTTGGATTGGAATAGCCCCACCGAATGATTTGTAGGTTCCAAAAAATATTTTACTAGAATGTGGGTGGGTGGGTGGTAGCATGAATTGTACCTTCACTCGACCTTCACAGAAGTGTATATTGTATAAATATTCTATTCATCAATCAAATAGGTGCTATGCATGCTGAGGCTAATAATTCTTTTAACAAGTACAAGTACGAAAATATTACTCAAATTATCCGTGCAAGGGTATTCGGTCGGATACATTTAATACTTGTTACAATCCTTCAACCTTGTAAATTTTACACGCGTCTAATACAGGTAGTTCGTCCAGGGTAATTCGAAATCGAGCTATATAGTAGTATCACAGTGTTATATACAAGGTATATACAGAGGTACATGAACCCTCTGTAGTAATATATCAAGAGCATGCCACATTTGAGTTTTTATGGTATGGCCAATTATTCAAATAGAACTGGAACTGGTAAGATACAAGGCAGAAGCCTATCACGAAATATAAGTTTTTAGTATTTGATGCTAGAAGGATGCTAGAAGAAGATGTATTTTTGCAGGTCACCACTATTATCACCTAAAGGAACTTACTAAACAGTTCCATTTATATGTAATAGTAACATTTGCACACAACGTATGCATGTCCATACTGGCAAAAATCGATATGTAGGTCTCAGTCTCAAACTGTGCCTCAATATATTTCTTGGTATTGCATTGCATATTTCTTGATGGATAACATTACCCTAATTACCATATATATGCAAAGTAGATAAGATAGCAAAGTATATATTTAGTTATTAATTAGACTGAACCCATTTCTGATATGGTTCCATATTCATTAATGTTGAGATTTATGGGGTGGGGATTTAAGATTTAGCTTTCCTTGAGAAAAAAAGATTTTTACGTGCTTGTTATTTTTTACAATTTCGCATCCACGTGACATTTAAAATTCTAATATAGTCTGATTATGAGTCTTCCATTGTATGACTGGTTCGTAATCGCACTTGTTTTTCTTTCACTCCTTCATGGTTACCCACTCCAATGCAAAATTTTGAAGTAAGTATAACTATGTTAATTCACGACTATTGAAATAAAATATTTAATCTTTAATGGTCGAAACTAACTGTAAAGAAAGTTATTAGAATAGCGGCTAGCTGAAAACATAGAATATTAACAAATATTTAATATCCACATCACTGACATCATAGGTAACTGGAATAACAATTCTCAATTTATTGCTGTGCGCCAATCTTACTTGTGCCAGGAATCCATAGTTAATTGAAAAAACGCCTTCTGCTCCTAATCCCACTGGGTCCGTACTTAATTCCCGTATAAAGGCATGCCACTTACTTGTTCTGATCCAGTTTTCCTCCACCTCAAGCCCCAACGCCCACGTTTTAAAGTGACTCATCTATTATGCAATAAAGGGTTAAACTTAAAAATCAGTGTGTACCTAGAAGTTTAGCGTGTAACTTTAACACAAGATAAATAAATAAATTCAAAGCATTTATTACCTTCCTGTACACTTCTGCAGACAGGATCAGTGCAGTTGTCACATGCACAGAGATAGTTAATATGAACATGATCCCCACAAACCCGCTATTTACCGAAATCGTGCCACTTAAGTCAAACGAGATGAAGAGGGCCGTGTCACATACCCAAAGCAACATAAACGAGGCCCAAAGGGAGTTCATTGAGTGCGATATGCATTTCAGTTCGCTATGTAGCGACAAAATGAAGTTGAGCTTTACCCCTGCATCTTTGCTCCCCCATGTAATGCCGACTTTCACTTCCGTAAATATGTCATAAAATTCGTGAGTTACTGACAGAAATGTCAGCGGAAATATGCCAGTCATGAAGTTTTGAACACAAATATACACCAAGTGAGTGGTAATCGACCAACTAATCCAGCTCAAAACGATTGCGATGTTGAACACAGTATCATAATCTGTGGGACAATTTCTATCATTAGATAGAAAAAGACCTTCTCGTGCAAGAGCTACATATTGTTCGTAGTGGGCTGACAATGTGTAATTCGACCAAGATATGCTCGCACGCTGGAGTGCCTGGATTCCGGATATGCTGAAGGCTCCAATCGTTAACCCCATTACAAACTGGTACACGATATAGGCAATGTAGAAATTTGTTCTATTGCTGTCACGGGAAGCACTGGTCCTGGAAAATCTGGAAAGACTGTCAAGAAGCTTCCCAATTTCAGCAGGGCGCCGAAAGATTGATCTCCAGAAAAGAATCATTGCAGCTGTGTAAGTGGAGCGAGAAACTAGGGAAAGATATCCTCTTGGGGAAAGCTTACCCACTCCGAGAAACACCTGGATAGTTTCCCAGTTGCCTTGCATGAGTTTTACAATCGACCCCAGCCAGAATAGGTACAAAGAAACGTTCTGCGACAGAGAATTGGATTAGTGGTTATATATTTGAATACATATAAGTACTTAATGCGACATCTGCAAACGGTCTGGGGCAGACGGGGTGTCTACCTTTTGAATTGATGAGACCTGCAAAATGTGACTTTTTCGCAAACCGTCATATCTGGGTCTAAATGGAATTACGAGGAGGTAGTAACCAATTGTGAAGTAAATGCGAAGTAGAAATGAAGAATAGCCCTTGGAATAATTCCACTGAGGAGGATCCATCTTCAAACCACCAAATGCAGCGATCTCATAAACTCACAACAGAAGGCCATGAGCGCGTTTAATCCTATCAATAACGTTATACCGAAACGTGTCCTTTAATTGTCCTGGTCAATGGTCACCTTCACTTTGAATTATATGAAAAGGGGTCATGTAATTTATCTTCAAATACCTCTGGTATCGTCGAGTTTTTGACCTAATGTGATAACCAAGCATGCAATCAATCAATACTCCACTCTATATCATATTGACTTCGGAATTTATTCGCAAATATAGCAATTTTGGACAAGGGAAGTTAACATAACCTTGAATTTGAGTTCTGGTTCAATTGATTCAATTTTCATTTCGAGTGTCTGACCGTGGCCAATTTTCGTTTTCCAATTCTTAAAAAACATTCACATGTCCTCTAACGTAAATATAATTCCTGGATTGTGGTATCCTTGCGGAGTCGTGAAAAGGTATGCACCTTTTTAATGATAATAATGGGTCGGGTGGGGTTTGCAAACAAGGTGGTAGTCTAGCTACTACATTGCCTGTAAATCTTATTAAGCGTAGGAAGTAATCATAAAATAAGTAATAAAATTACACAATTTTGGATTTTCACCAGCATAACCTGGTAAAATTACATAAAGTCATTATATAGATTGAAAAAGGAGAAATTTCAATTGAAAAGTTTTGAAATGCATTCCAGGTCTTCGCATATCGTGGCTGTGCTACGTGGCCACCAAATTTGAATTTTAAACCCCAGCCTACAGGTCTAGCACATTTTTAATTTAATTGCTAAAATTTATCACGTATAATGTTTTCATTAATAGGTTTTGCTAGCCTCATGTGCTCTAGGCAATATATAAAAGTTAAAAGTTAAATGTTATTGTTGCATCGCAGTTCAATTACACAAATAAATATAGATATATATATAACAACAATAACCATTTCACATTTTCTGCTTGTACATGACTTTTGCGGTTCTCCAGCTCGGTTTGCTTTCACATAATTGGTCTTACGAGACTGTCATATTATGCTGCTGTAAATGGTATGAAAATGGAATTGGATGGATAGACTTGATATATAATTTGAACACACAAAATGGGAGTTGTTATGAAATCAGGAATCTCATTAAAGCTCGTGTTATGCTTCTTAACTGTCACATTATTGCAGAATCACATTACTTTTTGCTTCTGCTTTTTCAAAAAGCAGACGCATATTTAATTTTTAATTATCAAAGGTGTCACAACCCTCAAATTGAGCACTTCCTTTCCCGTCAGTTTCCTAAAAGTGGTTGGAAACGGTGGAGTGACAATGTCAATCTCTTTTGTACTTCCGTGAGCCATTCTCGCCTCAATATTAGCAGCACGAAAACCCTAGTTTACCACCAGTCCCCAATATGTTCACGTACGATGCGCTGCTACCCATTTACCTGGGGTATGTACAAATCATAAGTAGGTTTAACCTCTGTCCTTTTGAATGGGAATCTACGTTGCATCAATTCACAGTGATTCAATCAAAATGGAAAAAGTTTATCCAATGCATGCTCATTGGGGTACACATTTCCACATGCGGAATACTACTTTATCAGGCGTATTCACAGCGAAATGACGAGCACAAGGCGTTGGTCTGCTTCACTGTCCTGGCGGCTTTGATGATGGCTGAAATCGCAATGGTCAACCAGTACAAACGGGAGGAGCTCGTGGCGTTCTTAAACGGACTAATGTCCTTTGGAAAACCCTATGCCGGTAAATCATATCTAATGCATGCATATATAATAAATTCTCCCGTCCCGTATACTTTTCTCACAAACCAATTCAATTTTTCAGGCAGGTGGGATATGTTCTCCAAGAGTTGCGGTACAGTAGCCGATGCAAGAACATTCCTCGTAGTGCATCAAGACTTGCAGGACAAGATACTCGTTTGGACTCTCAAATACCTGCTCAAAACGGTACATTTCATTCCAGCCCTGTGCACCTACTTATTTGGGAATGTTATTCAATGCTTCCCAGGTAATCCAGGTTACTGGGCCTCCACCAAATGTTTCTCCAGCAATAGGCTATATACCCCAACTGAGCTGGACCATCTTGCAGAAGTTGGACTTACGCTTAGACTTGGCCAATTAATCTCAATCTACTTTTTGTGGACATTCATCGCATACGTCGCATTAATTGCTGGATGCACTTTGGTAACTGCGCTGGCTTGCCTTGTTGCCTACCTCAAGGTGTACAGGCAGGAGTACACTTTGTCAAAATCCGAAACAAAAGCGCTACAACGAACCAAATTGTTTCGACAAATTCAGATTTTGCTCAAATTGGCTAATGAAATACACCAAGGGGGCTTAGTGGGCGTGGGGATTCCGTCCCTAATGACGATGCAGGTGATGCTCTACTATGCCCTAATTGTCGGGGACTTGACATCTACTAATATCGTCCTTCACTTGGCGACAGCGTTCCTCGGAGTTGTCACAACGGTTGCGAGCTATTGCGCAACTCAGGGTTCGAGCATGGTGTGGACGAAGTGCGCAAACGTCTTGGAGGTTGTAAAGCGTAAACAAGATGGACGAGGGGCAACTCACCAGTCAAATATCTTGAAAAGGTTTCACCAATCTTGCAGAGCGGTGAGGATCAATTTTGGCAGCTGCAATTACTTGGACAGATTGACACCACTGGTGTGTCAGGGGTTTGTGTTTACTCGGACGGCGGATTTATTGCTCATTCGATGATAAAAATAGCATAGCACATGTCATAGCATTGCATGGAAACAAGGTTTGCATTTCACACATACTATCCTGCTCTAATTCTAATTCTAAATTTTAATACAAGTAGTTGTGGCAGATGTTAAATAATGCATAAATAAACCTTGTATTTACGAGGGATGGTATTTGCATGAATCGACAGTTACAGTGACTAGAAAGGCAAGAGTTTCCTTGCATAGTTAATTCTCCGTATTGTTATTCTAATAAAACTTTACATAACAAAAGATATTCTAAATAAAAATTTGTATAACAAAAGAATGTTCTAGAATGTTCCAGAAGATCTTTTGTTATACAAATTTTATTTAGAATATCTTTTGTTATGTAAATTTT
>JAANSN010005574.1:0-12161 GCA_036850665.1 Dicranocentrus wangi
GAATATTTTCCACCTAGTAGTAGTGTCAATACCAACAGCCGGAAATCCGAATTTATTCTGGCAAACTTAAATCATATAATCCGATTAACTAATCTGTGGTAGCAAGCATTCTAAAAAATAATGCTAGCAATTATCAGGTTATAATCTGAAGCATCAGGTTGTGGCACATGAAGAATGCAGGAGCATATATTGGCCCCATTACTTTGGTTATGGCGTGTTAGTATTTATAGTACAACTACTGACAACTAGCATGGCCCTATCGCCGAAACATGGAACGGTTCCTAAAATGAAAATACGCATACATGATGCCAATACTATGTATCAGAGATTCATGTCATCATTGCGCGCTAGACAAACGAGCAATCAAATAGAGATTAATATTATGTTGATATGTTGAAAAACACATGTTTTTATACATTTTTTAGTAAATAATATGCATGATAATAATAATTCTTGGCCACACATAGCGATAGGCATTCTCCTACCCACCTGACTTGTAACTTTTGTAAGTATAATATATCCTATTTAGACTAGTAAATTTCATTTTCGATTAAAGCGGATGCTCACAGGCAAACAGCTACGCGCATCTGCATAATACGAGTGCTTTCTTTTCTCCGGTCTTTTGATAAACGTCAAAAGCACAAAACACCCTCGATTTCGTATACACACATCAAAATAAAAATGCAGAATGTGTAACTGTCTATAAGTTTACATTGCGGTTACAGTTAAATGGATCCGTGATGCTTTCACCATAGCTTTTTAGCCTATTCCAGTAGGTTTGTCGCAAAAAGTATCCCGTTTTTGCCTCATCATGATACGATGATCAATCCTGTCACTAATGCAGTTTTCAGTATCTAGTATCTAGGCAGTCGTGTATGTATGATATGATCCGTGGATGTGGATATTAATTAGGTGCATACATATGTGTAATTATGTAATTAAGCAATGCAATACAAGACGACACTTTATTTAGTCAGTCTAGTCCGTCGGCTGTCTGTCCGACCAGGTGTTTATCAGATAACTGGGAAACATTAACATTTTTTTTTAAATCTTGAATTTGTTAACGGTACCTAATACGCATGTAAATGTGAAATATATCGGCGAGGACAATGTGTCAGCAAAATATACTTAACTGTCAAATCAAAGGTCAACAAGGTTTTTCCAGTTTTGCCAAAACGAGCGACACATCACTGGATGGAACGCTCTAACGATAGCAATAGCAATAGGAATTATTGGCACTCGCATTCCAATTCTAAATTTGGCATTTTGTTACGGTCAACTTGAACGGGCGGGCAATGAAACCACCGATTCGATTCGTATGCTCGTCTGTCAGGGTGAAATCTAGAGATTCCTTTTCTTTGTAAAAACAAATCATTTTACCCCAGTTAGGTCAGTTTGACGGTTAACCACAAGATGAAGCCGTGATCGTTAAATCCACAGTTCACCACCACTACTTTTGCTATTTCAATAATCAGCTGCGCAGTGACTTGTTCTGGTATGTATGTCACTTGTCACGACAATATTATTACAGTGCAGTGGCATGACCTCAAGTGACCCCTACAGGGTCAACGAGCTGAGGACTTGATTGAAGAGATATAGGTGCACCACCAGTCAACCCCTGCCTACCTTGTCTAAAGGCAACCTTGAACCTACCTACTACACCCTGTATGACCGCATGGTTTAGGTAGGACCTCACATTAGGTGACCTCCATATATTATATGGGGTCAAAACGTGACCTTGAAGCTTTCCCACTCCGCTACTTCCCTAACCCAGCCTTTCCAGATATTATATAGTTTGTAAGTGGTAAAGTATAAAAGTGTTTATTATTATCATTATTCAGTCAGTCATATTCCATTCCATCATCATTTAAAGTTTCTTACCGACTCCTCCTCCTTCTCCATTCCAGTTGGCATCTGAGGAACTGCCCGATTGATAAGCGAGCAGTCCGCCGTTTCGGGGATCTCATCGACCAAGTAGATAGGCAAGGGCTTGCTGGCGTCCAGCGCCCTTGCCCTGAACGACAATTTGCTCATCTTCCTCTCCGGGGGATTTTGTTTTGTTTTTTCTTTCGTTTTGGGGGGCTCTCCGTCAGTGGACAATGCCTTTGCCCAGCCGCTGGAGCGGCTCACGGCCGCAACAAAAACTGTCACCGAGTGTCAGTCACTGGGTCCCCATGTTTAATTCACTAGAAAGGTCACAAGTTTCAAAATAATTGGAGAAATCCTCTTGTTTTCAACACAGTCCAATTGTCTTTCAGCACTCTCCTCTGTAAAGGCTCTCCTCTCTGCAATGGCGGACCCATCATCGACCACGCCACGTCTCCCTTCCTCACCACACCACCACCATGGTCAGCGTGGACAAACGGAGGAACTGGTCAATTTTCAAAAATATGACTAGCCCGTCACTCCACGGAGCTCGACATGGGGAGTCCGAATCCGCAGCTCACTTCCCCGAGAAAATTGCGCAAGTATTTTATTTTCCAGGTTAAAATCATTTTTTTAATTTGGGTTGCAGGCTGACTATCGTGGTTTCTTCATGGCACAGCCTGCTCGGCCTTGGGCCATGGCAGGTGGCGCTTGCTGTGTTGATTTTGGCTCCGTGCTCGTTCTTACGCTCCTGCGCGAGAATATATATATAAAGCTTTTCCTATAATAATAATATTGTTGCACTGCCACCACTCACTCACTCCATACTATACAGATACACAGCAACAACAACTCGCTCTCTCTCTCTTCTTATGTATATACACACATAATAGCTACTACTGCTCTGCTACTATGCTATGGATATGGATAGACCTCCTAGTTAGCAGCAGCTAGCTACGTATATTATACTTGCTATAAACACTAAGGATATTTTCTAATTTTCCTGGGGCACGGTGAAACTCCCAGATATACGTTTGTACGCCTGCTAGCCTCGTAGCTTGTTTGGGTGCGCTCCCTTGCCAAACTACTGACGGAATGCCGTTCCCTTGCCCTGCATGTGTATTCCGTCCTCATCTCGAGAGCCTGCCCACTTGACGAGTAACGAGCGAGGGAACAGCCTCAAATACATTAGCTGAATTTGATCATACAGAGCCGACTCCGAAAATTCTGACTTGTCCGTAAGAACTAGAGAGCAGAGGGACCGTCGTCGCCGACCACGAGAGCTATAGCATAAAAAGGAAAGGAGAAGAAGCATTTTAGTTCCATCTTCCTCCATATCCATCCAAGCTTCCATTAGTTTTTGCCTGCTGCGCGTCCATGTATGTATTCTGTCTGTCTGTATGGTTTTGGGGAATAATGGAGAACGAGAGAACACGGAGAAGCTGTTATATGTATTAAAAAAAGGATGCACACGGGTAAAGCTTCAGTTTCCATTCCTTCTTCAGTTCTCTTTCAGGAGCTTAGCTGTCTAGTCTAAAAGCGAAGCTTTTTACACAGAAACATGAGCATGGGGATGGGGAACGTCTTTCTTTCCTGCAAAACATGTAGAGAGAGGCACGCATCATCTCGTATCGTTTCTCTCCTGCTGCTGCTGCTGTGTGTGTGTGGGGCTCGCCTGCAAGTTAGGAACAAAGAATTTTTTTTACCACTTTGGCGTTTCCACCAATTCTTCTCATGTATTGTACGGAATAGGATTATCATCACGGTGGAAAACGAAACGAAACACACATGTCTGCCTAGTTCTGTTCTAACTAAACTGTCTAGCAGCATTTGGCGTTTCCACCAATTCTTCTCATGTATTTTACGGAATAGGATTATCATCACGGTGGAAAACGAAACGAAACACACATGTCTGCCTAGTTCTGTTCTAACTAAAGTGTCTAGCAGCACATACTATACTCTACATACAACTAATATACCGACCGATGCGTTATAACTTATAACATTCTGCTTTTTAGCTCGTCAGGCTTTGTAGGTATAATATAATATTCTTTCTTTGGCTCCGTTTCGTTTCGTCCATGGAAAGCTTCGCTTGCTTGTATGGATAACTTTCGCGTTTCGTGTTGTGTTCCTAATAATATGCATTGCACACATCTGGTACGAAGTTCGGATTCGGAATTAAACGAGTATATGTACATTGTGCTAAGGTAATATTACGGAATTGATGTGGATGGATAATACGGGCGGAGTGTGGTGGTGGATGGAGGTGGATTGCGTAGTTGTATTGCATTGCATGATTGCATGTTCTCGTAGAACTGAAGTCCATCCAACTACTGAAGATAGACGAACTCTTAAAAACGCGTCGTCGTCTTCCTTTTCATTTCTCTGCCTTGCCAATCCCAAGCCTGCAGCTGCTGTACATGTATTTACGATTAGTGTCGTCTCCTCTCCGGTTTAAGGTAGGTATAATGGTCGAAATGTGTGCAATGCAATATCATAGGAAACTGATTGTGTGTGAGAAGTGAAAACCAGCTTTGCTCATTGCTATATTGCTAGACGCTTCTCTTCACCACTGGAACATTTTCTGCAAGGGTAAAAGTAGCGTACTTTGACTTCGCCTTCAGTCTGAATATTGCTTTGCAAGGAAGCAGAACGCCGGAACCAAATGCCTGCAATGCAATGCCTGTGGAAATCTACTGAACAATCGAGTTTGAATATTGTATTCTTTATTACACGGCAGATATACTTAAACACGGTAAAGAAACAAAGGAAAACTTAATTTTTTGTGAAAACCAACTAGCCTAACAATAATTGGCAAATCATGATATGAAACAAAATTATAAAGAAACACTGTATACACAACTAGGGTACTTGCCGATGTACTATTTATTCAGAACCACTGAACCAAAATTTAATGCTCGTGTCCAGTCAAAAGTCCTTAGTAGTTGAACTAGGTAATAATAACTACTGCTGTGTATTATTATTTAGTAGATTTTTAAATAATCAGTTTCATTTAAAAGCGCGCATATAGTTACACTCTCCGAGATTTACTCCTTGCGCGTTGAAATGAAAATACATAAAAAGAACTCGGTAGCTTATTCCTGTTCGAATGGTGCGACAGAGGAAATTACACGAAAGGAAGCTTTCCCGTTTTACTCTCGAGATCATGAAAGTATGCATGCCATTCTGGCTAAGAAATTAAAATTGAGTTCGATGTAAAATAGCATGAAACAAGACAAAGTTGAATACCTCGAATTTGCAATTTCATAGGCCCGTGGTATGGTCGATGGAAATCTCAGTTTCAAGTCAATTTCAATCAATCAAGAATGCTCATACAGAAGAATACCTATGTATTCATTGAAATATAAGTTTTAAGTTTTGTGTCATTCGTTTGCCATATTAGTATCACGGTTCGGTTTTCTCTATTTGATGCGGCGTTTTGCTTCAGAATTTCACAATCCAGACTTTGCAATATCAAAATTGTGGTTCACTGACTATGACTAGCTTTTTTATTTGCTTATGCAATATTTCAGACTCCAACACTATCAGCAGTAGTAGTCGTCAGTAGTTGAAAACTTTTTCTATGTTTCCCTTCTATATCAAGATGCAGCAAAGAAGAAACCATGCAGTCATTGCACTTAAATTTATGACCTTGGAACTCGACAGGGACAGAAGCCATTGTAGTTGTAGTTAGTTGATGAAAAGGATTGGATTTTGGACGGGTAGTTGTGGGATGTATGATCAAGTATGATGATGTAGAAACTGAAGTCCTATGAGATGATACAAACTCATACCCAGTTACCATCAACCACCCCGTGATTGGGAATATAATATGCTAAATAATCATCTGTCGGTTTCAGGGAAATTAAGTAATTTGAGTTCACTAGATCCATAAATATAAAAAATATACCTATATACTCTTTGACTAATATTAGCTACGTGGAGTATTGTGGAGTAAGAACTCTTTTCTGTGACGACCCATTGCGGATGTCTCAACAGTACGGCAATAACAAACTCTTCGGTTTGATCACAGAAACTTTGAATTACTCTACTCCTCATTGCATATCTGCTGAAAATATATCATCATCGCTGACTAGATCTGACTTGGTTACAAATGATATTTACACTACAAATGTTAGGTGAAGATACGTAAGCCTCTTTATCAACTTTAGCTACAGGAACTACTTTAAGTTCCCCCAGAGGTTTGATAAGACTGTGCTTTCCTTCATCGACCCTCCCAACTCTCTGTATACATAATAATGTATTGTTTCGTAGATTTATAAGCGTGTCAACGAATTCGCATTTGCTTCTGTTTGAATACTTTGAATGAAAATTATTTTTAGCATTCTTCAAATTGGTTCACAATGTTTGAATGTTTTGGAGTAGTTTCGATATAAAACGCATGTATTTTGTAACTTGATTGAACAATAGTGCCATAGGTATATGATATATACATATACATGCCATACCTACGTATGTGTTTGATTGATTTTGATGATACCACATCGATATGAGGTGAGAGTACAGTCCATTTTGACAAAACGGGTATAAATACATAGTATATGATGATTTGGTGGTGCGATGGGTGCCTGATGAGCTAGCGATGACTGATGTGTCTGAGGAATGACTTGTATGACATTTTTTACGTATTACTACGTATGGTAANGATGATTTGGTGGTGCGATGGGTGCCTGATGAGCTAGCGATGACTGATGTGTCTGAGGAATGACTTGTATGACATTTTTTACGTATTACTACGTATGGTAAAACTTTTATGATGATGGTAAAACATATAATCATGCCCATAGATATGGACACAACACAACATTAAGTCCTCCATAATCACATAATCACATTAACAGCATTAGTTGCATTGGGCTGTGGGGTTAGTTTTGCAGATTTTTAGAAGATATGACTCATTCAATTTAGTGATTTCAAATCCTATCAATAAGCGCGTAGGTATTCTGCGCATGATGTTTGCGAGTAAAACTAAGACACTTGATCATTTACATTTCTCCATCGGTTTAATATTCGGTTTCATTGATAAACATTTTCTGAATTACGAATACAAGCTTAAAATATTTGCACTTTGCACATATTTTGCACTTCCAGATTATAATGATATAATAATATAATGCCTGTTTGTATCAAAAAATTATTTACATAAAATTATGTTTAGGTATGCCAGTAATTATATTTCTGCTACTCGGAAGCATTTGATAGTCTAAACCTATATACGTGTACGTGTACGTTTGTACGTAAATTAGTACACACCTGGTTGATACATTACCAATTAAATAAGTATTATAAAACTGCGTACGTACTACGTACACGCAAAGTTACAGCCATGAAAACAAACCGTGACTTCGAGTTCTATAAATGGATGAATGATTATGATTGTGTTGTGTTCAATGGCATTAATTCCGACGTATGTACATATTTACATTGTCGGTCGTCACGGTCGTGTTGCATACTGGAACGGAAAAGTATGATACCGTAATGCATCGATTTTAGGGAGCCTGCTTTGGGGACAAAAGACAAAGATATTGAATGATTTGATGATACTTAATTAGTATCGCGTGTACTTGTACAACGTACCTACGCTATACATCTTAACAGCTCATTGAACAAACGCTAGGATAGTCCCTTTTTTTATTCCAAAGTTATTATTCAATTTTGTTAGTCCTATTTAAAATGTGGCCAGACAGTCAACCACGCCAGTTGCTTTAGTTCAACCTAAAACTCATTCATTCATTACATTTACATATTGCTAGTATCATTCTTGATAAACCATGATCATTCATTATTCTTCAAATCCATATATGTCTCATATTTTGCATGATTTCTTTACTTACTTTTATTATGATTGGATTGCTCATTAATTCAGTATTTCAACTATTTCAGTGTTACAATTCTTGGCAAACTTTAGTTACCATTTCTGTTTATAGCGTATTGTTAATTTTACTACTATTTATGCATATTTTTGGTAAATTCTTGCCTTCGGATATCAGCTCCGTTCCGTTCAATGATTCAATGCAACGGTGATTATTTAAATAAATCGTACATTCTGTCAACTTGACTGATTAAAAGTGTAACATGAAGCTAAAAAGCAATCGGGGGTCTCTGTACTTTTTCTCCTTCACGCCAACGAGAAGAGTTTAATCATGCCAATTTGTGCCGGGGAGAGGGAACTCGTTCTAATACTAGTGCTATGCTGAAAGAAGCAGTGGAAATTATGGGGCTGACGATGAGTCGTGTATATATATTACTATACACATGTATATTCCACCTAGTATTATTGTTCTTCGCATTCACCAGTTCCACCGACACCGAAAGTCTTGCAAGCTTACTTCAAAGATGTATATGCCTATGCATGCTTATGCGACTTTTATTTCCCTTATGCTTCCCGTAGGTATACCAAAATGGGATATACAATACATAATAATATATGTACTAAGGTAAAAGCCGAGGTAATCCAAGTGCTTCAGCTAGCAGTTTTCCGAGGAATTGTCTCCAGGAGGGTGGAACAAAACTGCGGAATTCCTGCGAAACTGATTGGGAGTCACAACACACTTTTTCAGTACCGATAGCGACCTTGTCACTTGTCATCTGCAAGATGTGCTGAGAACTCTGATTTGCCCGTCTATACACGTACTTAACTCAAAGTACCTAAGCAGTTTCATTTCAATCAGTAATAACTTCAGTTAAAAGTTAAAATGGGTAGGAAATGTGGGATTTTCAGAAAAAATAATCTTCATAAAAAGCATAGGCTGAGCTGACGTTCATGGTGTTTATAAGCTAGCTTTGGCAAATAGAGAACAAAAATCCGTAATCATGAGTCAGGCCCGGACGCCCGGAGGATGATCTGGTGGAGGCCCACAATGTGTGGGAGGGAAATAATAGTGTCCCATATGAATCTAATGACAATGTCACAGCCCATTGTCCTGGGATAAGATGATGTTTGGATACAGGCTCGGAAATCCGTCGTTTATCGTTTCTATGAATTTTTTACCTACTCTCTTTATTATCGAGATAATAATGCAAAATCGTAATGAAATTCGGTTTATTACCGAAAGTCCTCGTAGAGTAGAATAGCAGTCCATTTGTCTTGGATAACTTTACTCTGCAACAATCCATCATCATTCCATATCTCCATGTAATCATATACAGTAGAAGCAGAACCTTACTGGATTAGCGTTTGTTACCTACTCGTCAAATCTTTAGTTGAATATTTACCTATAACAAGAAAGTTACTTTTGAAATTGGTAATGTATTTTCCTTGTGTATTTCCCTATGTTCCTACACATTGCCAAACTGTGAAAAGTGGCTGGATGCTTGCGAGTTTTGAAAGATATATACCTATGCAGTTTATTTCAGCGTACTTACACCCGACCCGACAGAAGGCAAAATATATTAAACGTTTATTCTAAAGCTTCACAATACAAAACGTCAATGTGAGGGAAAATACTTTTTTTACGAGGTATGTTGGAGGTTTGAGTTGAGATGAGAGTTTAGGCGAGATAATAGCACCATAGTGCATTAAGTTTGCTCTCTGCTATGATTATTCCTAAAGCCGTAAGATTTCGCATCTGTTGTCTTCGCTTCGCTTAGCTTTACATTCATTTAGAAACTGCCTGCTAGAGCGAGCTTGTAAAGTTGTTTTGAAACAATCACAACTGGTTACTTTCGCTAACAATGTGCACAACGTTGTTGTATTATATGATATGTCGTGAATCCTATGGCTAATTCCACTAATGCCTATGGTTTATGGCTATGGCTCCTTGCTCGTCGTTTCGCCCATGGAACAGTAAGATGTAATAAGGAAATTTCAATTCAGTGACACATGTACGTATCATCGGATTGTGTGTGTCCAGTAAATCTCCCGGATTCCCACGGTCAAGGACCATAGTACAACTTTTGTCACTTGTAAAATATTCAATCCACAAAAGTGTGGTGTGTGAGCGCTTTTGTTTCACACGCTTGGAAGAGATTATGGATTTGCCTGGATCATGTCTATTTTAAAAGTATGGCATGGTAAATGCGCATATGTACACTAGAGAAAATTATTACGGAAAATATAGTGGTGGTTACCGGTTTACTTTACTGGCCATTATATCCATGATGCGTATCTTGTCCGAACATGTATATACACGTAACGCATATCAATATCTAGGAAATATATCAATATCAACATCGAGTATATATCAAGGAAATTCTAAATTTTGGATTATAAATATTGACACAATATGATTTACATATGATATAATGTAGCTAACCGTGCTGTTAGCATTGTTACAAAAGATTTCTCATATATTAATCCTCAAGAAAGTTTGCAATTTCACTTCACCCCCGGATCTAGATAGACTTTGATGAACCAATAAACAATTAACCCATCTTGTGGATAAGCTACCAACTTATTCTGCGGACAATGCTTGACAGGTAAAACATTCGTGAAACTATTCGCTTTTACATAGGTCTACAAGCAATCGGCAGAATGCTGATGAACTCGTACTTGCAATTGCAGTGCAAAATGCAATAATGCAAGCAAGGCAGAAATGTTTTCCGTGTCTAATTTTCTTATGTTGATATGCATGTAATAAATGTATGTATTTTATCATGTCTTTGTTAGCATTTCAAGATTGTACATATGCACGGTCGCCACGGTCTGGACAGTTGTTGGAATATGCAATCATGAATTAACTATTTTCCATGTGTCCCGTGTCTTTTCAGTGAATAAGTAGGGAATGGTCTTAAAATTATTACATAATGGTTGTGGCCATTTGAATTTGAAAAAGTAATTAATACTTACAGAGAATTATTCTTGGCTCACTGGTAAGGAAAGCGGTTTTTGTATAGCACGAACTTCAGAAGGTCACGACGAGTTACCATTCTTCAGTTGTTGACAGCCATTTTACTCATGTATTCGTAGTGTTCACAGTACATACTTTCTGACAGTTGGGAATAGGAAGTTGTATTCTGGCAAAATAAAACTTTTCCTACACAGTCCCATTGACTATACATTGGATTTTTGCAGGATGCAGTGTATGATGTAACCACAATCAACGAAAACGACCTACCTAGGTATGAAATAATGCTTATCATTAGCTCCCCTACCACTACAGGAACCACAACTTTTAGAAATTCAATTTATCCAATTCAAACATAGGTAACCATATAAAATATCTCACCTTTATATAAATACATTGACAAAATGCAACAATACTGTGCTGAAGGCCACCTCGCTTAATGTTATGCATTAAATACGAGTGCGGTATTGTGTGTAGTGAATACCTATGTAAGCTTCGCTTAATTATAACGCTTTCATAAGCCTGCTTTCTGAATTTTTTGGGTTCCGACAATTTGCAGAAACAATAACTCGATTACCGTAAATCAAGTGGCGTTCTCTTCTCTAGCTAAAGCCAAATATATTTATAGACACTAGCAACAGTTAAACCCATTCATCACTTTTTCTTTGTAATTTGTAATATACCAGCATATTTTATAGCTCTTAGATAATCTCTGTAAACATCATATTCAATAGTCATCGCTATCATCTTAACAGTGAAGTGATAAAAGAAAATTTCCGCTCAAACGCCAGCATTAAATACTACATATTATAGTACATACGTAATCGACATGTGTCTATTAGCATTCTGTGTCTACTCTACCTCACGCATTTTCTTTATCTTTTCTCGTTTAGTCAGGTAGACAGCTATTTGCAATATTACCATCTATCATCATCACCATTAATTTTGTACAAATTCTACATGGATACTATATAAGATTCATACCAAAATGCTCATAAATACTATTACATTTGGCATGCTCTTTCGTTGTACTGTGCTCAGGGTGCATGCGTACCGTGAACAAAACGGACTATTACCCAAAAAAAAGTGAAGTTATGTTATGTAGGTATGAAAGGTATAGGTATAAACATATCCTTATTCGTTATGATATGATGATGTTGTATATAAAGTCTTAGATTCTGCTCTGCATTTAAAGATATATCTGTCTGTACACATCTTTACTTGAGCATGCCGAGTGTGCTTGGAGAGAGATATGGCAAATTTCTTTTTGAAAGTGAAATCATTGTTATTATAGTTCTCTCATTACTGTGATTACTATTTAAAAGGAGTTTTCACTTGCACATCTTATTGTACGGAATCAAATAAGGAAAATATGTAGGAGCTGTATATGTTGCTTCGTCGAATCAAGGCTGTAGCAAAATGACTCTATCTGCTTTGTGTACGCAAACTAATATTGAATGCATTTCGTCGCTTAGTTTCAATGATAAC
>JAANSN010005575.1:0-12156 GCA_036850665.1 Dicranocentrus wangi
ATTAGCATTTTTTAAACAATAGGGTTTGGGTGAAAAAAGGGTTTTTAAAAAAGGTTAATCCCTTCGGCGAGGAGTACGAGTCGGGCAAGGACACTATCCCCTTTTTGGGAGATGGGCCCCTGAGATGTTTTTGTACCTCCAAAAAAATCCTTCCTTTTCCACTGTCCAATGCCAATAATGAATAAATGGAACGCGTATAGATCGTAAATCAAAATCCCATATAATAAGGCTTGTGCACAAGCATAATATAATATCGGAATAAGTATCAGTATCGAAGGGAGCACACTACCGTCTGGAGGGAGAAGGGTAGTGGTAGTGGGGGATACGGGGGAAAGTGGTATAGTGTCTCCTCATCCTCCTTCTAGCGTGTGTTGCACATAATATATTTTATGCGTTCAACATGAACAACTGTACAACAACACAGTAGTCGGGCTTGGTTAACAAGTCAAAGTTTTTTTTGAAAGGATTTTGTTGCACAAACAATGAATTTTGTTGTTGTGTTCACCTTCGTCTCATTCTTTCATTGGATTGGCAGGAAGGAGCATACAATGTTTTCCTACATCTTTGGCTCACTCACTTACACTGTGCGAAGCCAACCCTCATAATGGTTCAGTTTTTCTCGCTCCTGGTTCTCCTCTCCTCTTTCTGAGGCTCCTCCGACGATTCAGGACGGAATGGGGGATAGGATGTCAACATAAATTTAGAATCAATCTAGGCCTTGTTCATCGTCGTCGTCGTACACTGCCACCGTCGTGTTGACTTTGGTAGACAACAAGTTATTAAAATCCATGATAAATGCCGACATGCACAATGAACACGACGGTANCGTGATAAATGCCGACATGCACAATGAACACGACGGTACGGCGGTGGTGGTGGTGGTACGTATAACCACCGCTGCACCACCATACCATACTGGTGTTACCGGGTAATGCATTCCCAGAGTGTATAGCAGATCCCCTCTACTACCTAGTCACAAACAATATGCAATTTTCTCCGCATACAAGATTCCCAGCTCCCGAGAGAGTCAGACTCCTCTTCCTACTCGCCCAACAGATTCAGGGAGAACGCGGAAAGGAGGAAAATGGAAAGAGGCAGAGAATCCATGGTGTAAGTTGTGTTTGTGTGTGTACAGGTTTAGAGATTTGTAGGTTGTTCGGTGCAGGATGAATGAGCTTTTTATTTTCTGAGGAACTTGCTATATATGAAAATGCGAGGCAATAACATGATCCATTCACTCAACCACATTTAAGGCAGCTCTCTGATTTCCAAAGTATTATATAACGTTATTCCTCCGTTAAACTCTCGGGTTTCCGGAATGACAAAAATAATCTATATAAAAACATTTTGAAAGGAGGATTTAAAAGAGTTTTTTTTATTGAGAGTTGATCAGAGTTAGCTGGATTCCTTTTCGAGAAAGGTGTGTTTAGGTATATCCAAATGAAAACCACCTCTACGATCCACAACCACCACCGACAAGTTGACAATGAGAATGCCGAGAAGAGGCTCCTGCGGCGCGGTTGAGGAGTTTGAGATGAGGTTAAAATTACAACAGTTTACTGATGGCAGAATGAGAAGCTAAACGAGCAGGGGTTTCCTTTGGGGAAACATACATTCCACTTGATGAGATAGCTCGGTGGTGATGTGATGATGGAACACGAGTAGTATCGGAGGCATTCCAAGGAAAAGAATGTGCGAAAGGGGATCTTAAATGAGGGGGAACTCTCAAGATTGGGGTTTCATCTTGCATATGATGATAGCGAGGCTCTCAGAGTGAGGAACGGACTAACGGAGGAATGTGACCCTAGAGCTCTTACATAACACCAACCACCGCTCAAAATGAAGTATCATATACTCTCTTCCCAAATTCCTTCTCGCCGTTCCTTGTCGGGGGGAGAGAGGGAGGGAGGGAATAGGGATGTGATGGTGGCAGGCAACTTGGATGGTGGTGGTGGTGTATTATTACTGGGCGAGAGAAGCTAGTCAAATCCCCGGTTTCACTCCCGTTTATGGAGATCAAGCGTGGTAATTGACATTGCTCCTTTAATTTGACTGATTGTGACTTGACAAGAGGGCTTTTGCAAGTTTTGCAGCTCCAGGGCTGCTGCTAGGGCGCCATGATGATAATATTAAAATGGATTGGTTGGATGGAGGTTCTCTAAAAGTGGAGTTGTTTGAGTACACTGCACACGCTGGAGGGCTAAAGGGAAAAGATTTCAACTACCCAAATAATAATACATAATATTACGCTGCTGCTGCTGCGACACCTTTGCCAACTTTATATACCCAGTTCCACTAATCTTGTTTTGTGATGAAAGCTTGAAAACCTGTAAATGCGTACGTACGGCATTGGGCATTTCCGTCAACTTTTTTAATAGAGCATATTTCGCATCCACACTGTTTTCCGTACACGTTTCCTAGCAATAAGCCCCTTGAAATGAGGGCATTTGATACAATCTGCCTCCGTTTGCTCAACGCTCTTTGTTCGCGACGGCTCGTGGGTGAGCTGAGCTGAGCTCTCTGTTGACTTCTTGCATTTTAGTTGATAACGACCTTTGACTTAATTTGATATTTTGCAAAAGCTTCCATTGAGAATGCCGCTGCTGCGAGGAAGACTGCAACTGTGTTGTTGGTATTCATAAGTACACCGAAATGGAATGGAACTTATCCAGCGTGACTGGCTGCTGGGCTGGGAAGGGAAACCAGTTCAGGAATGAATAAAACAGGAAGGATTATATTATATTCCGTGTGGGAGGCAGTTGGCACATTAATTGCCTAATTAACACCATATGGACCGTCACATGAATTAAAAAGTTTTTCGGTTTTCAGTGTATTTCCGAGAGAGAGAGAGAGAGAGAGAGAGGGATAAGGCCGAGCTCCCCTTACAAATTTATTAGAGGAGTTCATATATCCAGGTGATATTAATTTAATCCAAATCTGCCTGGATAAAAGTTTGTGCTCTACAGGGAAGATTAGCATGAGTAATAGCTGGATTTTGCCAATTTATTTAATTAGATAGGAGGGAGCTGCAAACTTGGTTGCATCGATCCAGGCCAGAAAAAATAAAATAAAAGTTTTTAAAAAAAGTGTTTGAGGCTGGAGGGAACTGAGATTTACTTTTTCATTATTTTTTTCCACCACATATTTTTTTTTGCATTCCCGTGTCTCACCCTCAGCGTGCGAGTGGGACGACTTGGTTGGTTGGTAACTGTAGCAAAATCAGTTCATTTCGTTCCAGAAAAAAAAACCAAGTCTGTTGGTGACTCTTCTGTTGCTCATGATATGATGACCCCCTATTATGAGTGGCTATCCAATAATCCAATCCACCAAAGGGCAATTTGTTATGGTGTGATGACTACTTCAAATGGAACCAGAGAGCTGAGAAAAACGGTAACAGCGCACCCATGACTGCACTGCACACCAGAAACTGAGCGTGCATTTTGGAGAAGAATGAATGTCAAAAGGACGGACGGAGAGTAGGGAATTTGTTTCTGCAAGGTGAACCCAGACCAGCGGCCAGTTATATAGTTCCCCCCTTTTTTTGAAAGGCTGCTGGCTGGAAGAGTGAATCTGACGGATATTATTGGCTCACCTACCACCATCACCATCACCACCCCATTTTCCACCTGAAGTGGGATTTAATTCAATTAGCAAATTGCAGATGCACAATAAATGTGCAGTATCCAAAAGGTGTTTCGCTGACATGTAATGAGATGTAATATGGAAAGAGCTCTTGAGGCGTGATTTGTTACATCAACTTTGTGAAATTTAAGGCAAGTCGGCGTGCTCTTTTTATTAGGTATTCAGCTCATCGCCTCCAAGCTGGAAAATCCCCAAAAGGGCTAAAACTCTTGTTTGCGGGTTTCCACAACACTCCACATATATCCATTGATTGATGACAGCTTGCCGTGAGCTATGGTGAATAATGGTTTATTCCAAGTTTCCAGTTTTACACACAAAAAAAATATCGTGTAGCAGATCCGCGGAAACTTAATGTTTGGATTGGAGTACAAATCCAAATCCACTTATTAAAACGTATCAATACGGTAATACAAAGATGGTAGAGGACCAGAGTGAATTGCAAAGTCGTGTTGAATCCTAATAATGTACATTTTATACCTGTTAATTACAAGAGGCAGAAAAAACGTGTAAAGTACAAGTGTGGAGGACTAAAATGTTAAATAATATGCAGTTTTTTCTTGACGCCTCACTGCATCCACGCTTGGATGACTTTCTTCTTGGAGAACAGAACCAAGGACGGATAAAGTTGCTAAAGGGATTTTTTGGGGAGAAAAAATCTTTATGATTTGGACGGATGGCTACACATTTCCTGGCCTGTGCAGATTGAAAGGAAGCAAAATGTTGGCTTTTTGTAGAATATAAGTGCTGCAGCGTTCTGAATTTCTTCTCGTCCGGCTTTTTGTGTTCCTGACTCACAATTTGAGGTTCTGCTTTTTACGACAAAAAAAAATTGCAGCTTGTGATTAATTAGGCGAACCTTTGTATTCGACACAGGTCTCTAAAACAACAAACAAACACTCTCAACCAGTTTGTCTATGAAGAATAGGTATCCCTATTATTCTCTCTTAAATGTAGAAACAATAATGGGATCAGGATGACACTTTGGAATTCGTCGCAAAATAGCAATCCTCATCCTCATGCCCGCTCCTCCTCCTCCGTCCTCGTATACATTTCCCATTATCAAAACTCTTGGAAGTCTTCCAATTATTTTAATTTTGTAGGATAATGGAGCATCTTCTTGAGCCTCCTCATTT
Source organism: Dicranocentrus wangi (assembly GCA_036850665.1). NCBI lineage: Eukaryota > Metazoa > Arthropoda > Collembola > Entomobryomorpha > Entomobryidae > Dicranocentrus > Dicranocentrus wangi. The sequence continues at coordinate 4,776 of JAANSN010005575.1, forward strand.
ATTAGTGACAGGGGGAAGTGGAAAGATTGACTGTCAGAGAGTGATGAGAACGTTAGAGCATAACTGATGAGGAGGAGCGAGTTGGTTGGTTGCCTTTTGGTTTGGTATACAGCACAATAATATGAAAAGGGATGGAATGCTCTGATTAAATACTCATCTCAAGGAGAATGAGTGGCACAGAAGGGCAAATTTATTTCAAATTAGAACCAGCCTCCTCCTCGTTCCAACTTCATTTAGTGCCACTTCCCGTTTTTATTACGCGACGAAGCACATGGACAGAAATGGAAACAGACGGGACAAAACAAAATGATGCAAGATGATGATTTTATTTTCTTCTTTTTTTGTCACGCTGGCACTACTGCTCGTAAATATAACGCAATATACTAAAAGTGGCACTAGACGACGACGACGACGGCTGTAAAAATGAGTTCCGTTTCGGTTTGGTTGTTGGAGTTGGCAGAGAAAAAAAACCATTAGAATACATATATGATTTCTGGAGAAGTAAGTGGATCGATCAGAGCCAATATCACAGGTTTGCCTTTTTATCCCATCCGTGCAATCTGGACATCGCATCGGATTAATTCAAAGTCGTAAAAAATGGCAACGTGGTCAGTCAGTGGTGGCTTGTTATTGTGAAATTATGAGTTCTGTTTGGACAAGTTGTACAATTCAAGAAAGAAGGAAAAATATAAAAAGAAAAAATAATAATGCGTTGCAGTTGAGTGGCACTGCAAAATATCCACGGTGAATAATAACAAAATCATATAATATATATAAATATATAATTTCCGGTTGAGGGACAGTTCCCGGTCACCACCACGGCGCACCCCCTACTTCCACAAAACACGACTCTCAATATGGACCGAAAACTGACTGAGCTGAACTGAGCCCATAATATTATTTCCGTGTTTATGGGAGGTCAGAGAAACAAATTGCTAGGTAATGTCAAGTGACGCCAAGTAAGTGGAGGGGAATAATAACTAGTGTACAAACAAAGTGTTGGGAATTCGGCTCTCTCTGCTGAATGAATTGCTGATGATGAGGTGTGTGCTGCGTGCATTTTATTGTAGTTGATGTGTCGCACGTATTACCAAACGAGTCTTCAGGAGCCGAGCGAGCGGTTCGTTTCGTGACATGCTAGTCTTGAGGTCTGTCAAGTTCATAATCGTAAAAAATAAATAGTCTTCAAAGTGGAAACATAGTGAGACATAAAAAAATATAAACATTTCTTTCCTCCCACATGCACACAGGGACAACATTCCGTGTCGGCATATGCGTGGAAAAGGTAGTAAGTAGTCCATCCAACAACAACGCGAAATATTAGACGACACACGACGGATAATAATAACGCAGATTATCCGTGTGTGTGTTTGTAGAGTAGAGCAGGGCAGTTTTCAGAAAGTGGTAAAAATCCTAACATATAAATCCTGATTAGAAGCAAATAAGTATAACGGCGGACGGCGGTTGGATTCGGCCTGGCCTCAGAGAACATGTTTTGATGAGGAGGAGATTCCATGGGAAAAATGATAAGGATATATATATATTCAAAATAAAACGAAAAAACTCCTTTGGCAAGCTTGTGTAGCATTTACGTTCGCAATGAGGACGGAGAGAGAGAGAGAGAGAGTCGCTGATATGATTTCGATGTAAATCACGAGAGTTTTCAGAGAGTTTAAGTGGATCTTTTTTAAAAGAAAAATTTATTGCTTTTGTGACAAGGGCGTTCTTGAAAAATCATGCTGAAATGAGGTGCTTGGAAGTATTCCTAAACTTACACGTTGAGTACAAACATGAGTTTCGGAGGATTTTGTTGTAGTGGGGCTCAACTTTTTTGAGAAAAATTTGAGAGTTGAGAGATTTGTGAATTGGAAGTCGTCGTGTGCGAGCTTTCTGTCGAACAAGATAATCCAGTTAGTCTGATCATGATGTCGTTTGTAGACAAATATATTTTTTTTGCAAGGGCATACTCAAATATCTAGCATTTTTTTTGAAAAAAAAAGTTATGTGCATAAAAATATTCTTATCATCATCTCATTGAACCACATTCCAACATTTCGCAATTCAGCTCACAACACACAACAGCGCACTCGTCGTCGTTCGTATTGTATTCCATAAATCTCCATGGATTATTGTTTTCCTTTGTTTTCTGTCGAGTTGTGACCAAGTTTGACGTTCGGTCGGAGGTGCTTGTTTGGTTGGAGTTTTGGCATGGCAGTCTAAAGCAATACGTAATGAGGATACATCATCATCATCCTTTGCATTTTTTTTCTCCTAGAATAAAAAAAAAGTTGGACGCATTTTAATACGCATATGTATAATACTCCTGTCTCCTCTCTGTTTCCAGTTCTGTCTGGAAATTTGTTTTAAAGCATGTGCGTGGGAGAGCAATAACTTCCTAATTTTGGAAGAATATATTATATTATTATTATTATATGCTCTGCTACGGACAAATGGACGACGGGCTTGAGTTATAAGCTGTGAGCTTTTCACGTAACGAAATGAAATATGAAATTGAAATTTAACTTGGCCTTATGTCTCATCACACTTTAAAATTAAGAAGGTGTGTGGGCAGAACAAAAAATATAACTCTGAATATATGGCACCTGTCAACCCTCACGATATTATCCTGAATTGTTTCAACTTGAATCCCACGCACTCCTCAGCCACGACACGACACGATACTAAAAACCTTTTTATTTACTACTGCTTTTGCGATTTGCGACTGAAACGGTTACACACTTCAATTTTAAACAACATCAACAGGAAGGATATTTTTGACGTTTGATTTTTTAGCACAAGGCATGCACTGTTGAGTAGGCTAAAAAATACGGGTAGGATTTGATTTAATAACTGCAAGTGAAGAAACCTTGAATTTTACGGTCAATCCCGTAAAATAAATTGTTACACCGTCAAAAAAGCCCTTTTTGGAAGGATTGAATGAGACTTTCAGACTGCTTGCATGAAATGAATATGCATGCCTTTTGAACGTAATCATGAAAAAACCAAACTGTCAAAAACAATGAAAAAGATACAACGGGGCCACGAAATGAAATTAATTTTAGTTTCAGTAAACTAGTAGCTAAAAACTGACTGGAAGTAATACGTATCAAACGGAAAGTATCATCGTTCTTATCTAAATGTGGCGCAACGGCAACTGGCTTCATCTCAAATCCCATCTTTTTGGTCACGCGTGTACCAAAGGTAATTTATGGACCTCTGTTCTGTAGATCAAGTACAACCATTACGAGATTACACCAAAATTACAACAAGGTTGATACGGGATAATATGATATACCTGGACGAACACGGAGGGGTGCTCAACAAGAAGTAGTAGCGTTGCGTTCGGCTCGGCGTGATGGAGAATAAATGATGGCATTAGGCTTCCGATATGATATGATGATGATCCCATTGAGGTAGGGGTGGTAGTAAAACTGCCGGAATTGGAGAGCTCCCTCTTCGCCGTAACATTCATTTTATTTTTTTAGTTTACGGTATTGTGGAAAATCCCAGCGAATTAAAAAATACACGTATTTTTACAAAACGTGTAAAATTTTTGTGTTTATTTTTTTTGTCTTTTGCCAAGTCTCGTAACGAGCATTCATTATGGATGCTCAACTGAGCATATATATCATAACTTTGCATTTAGTAAGCCCATAAAATGTTGACTGGTGTGGAAGTGCGGAATCAGCCCGAAATCTATTTTTTGATGAGAAGAATAATGATGATACGATACCACTAGTTTCCCTGCTTTTGTGTTTTAGAAAACCTTCTAATAATAACGCAATGCCTGAGGTGAGGCACAAATTATCTTCGATAAAAATGGGCTTGTTATTCTCAGACATTCAATTTTCTCCCTCGTGGCATCCGACATAGAATTGCTCTTAGTGACAACCAGTCATCCCGCGATAACTTTACGACTGTGTGCGCTGGAGAACTGGATTTCATTTCAACACAGCAGCAGCAGTAGTAGCAGCAGCAGCGCAATATTCTCTCTGCTTCTTTTTTTCCAGGAGATGAAGAGATAAATATAGCTTGTTCCTAACGTTCCCGGGTGACCTTGATCTTGAAGTCGGAAAAAATACATGTAACTAGCATTATCCTCTCTGGAACAGAAGGCGATTTTCAGATTTTTTTTTTCTTCAACAGGAACAAAAAACCCAAAAGGTAAAAGTCTCTGTGTGATCAGATATGCATTATATTGGGATTGCTGCTGCCGACGACGACGAACTCGACGACTCGAAATAGCTATATAATATCCGTCCGATTCCTTCTGGCAGCCTTTCGAAATGAAATGAACGTCCAATAGCCACGCCACATGTCGTGTCAAGCATCATTTTCAGGGGGCACAAAACAAGAGCAGTGATATAGGGAAAGCTGGCTGGCCAAAAAAATATATATATTTTTTTTCAAGACTAAGGATAGTTTTTTTTCTTCCTCTAATTTTAGTAAAGAAAATTTTCATTTTGTTATCAGCATGGGAAAAGTGGTCATGTGGATATGGAGGTTCGCGAGTCTACCGTGAACCTGTTTTCCAGACAGATACAATCATAGAAAAAAATGAAATTAAGTATAAATATAAGGGGGAAACACCCAGCAGCACCCAGACTAGGCTTAATTTTGATATTTCCACAGAAAAAAAAACTGTCTGGCTATGATTCCCAATTTAAGCCAGACTATGCTACTACTAGGATTAGCCAACAATCCGCAATTTAATTCTCTCTCCCTCTCTCATTCACAAAGTATACACCAAAATAAATAAAAAGTTTGAATGGAGTATAGCTGGGTTTGGGTTTACTCTTACGCTCCTTCTTACTTTTATAGTTTTGAAAGGAATTAATTCCGGCATCTCGTACTTTTGGAACTGTACTCTCGTAAATGTTAATTACTTGCGCTCAAGGTATATCTCTTCCATGCACACACTCTCTATAAATTTACGTTACACGGTCCAGTGCCACTCTGGATAAAATGGTAGACCGCTAGATTTCATCGGCCAACAAATCTGCACGGCGAGAGATAACAACCCTGCTTATTACTCTCATTTGAAGGTTGATATGTGTGTATTCCTCAATTAATAAATTTTTTTTTCTCCACTGAACCAGTTGTCGAAAAGGTGTACCTTCATCATATATACTCATCATCACGAGCAAGTTGGTGAGTTACATGATGTTGGACTTTTTTTTATTGCACACAATCTCAGTCTTTCATTACTTGTTTCCTGAATAAAACAGAAAAAAGGCATGACTAGCCCACATAATATATATAATATATATATTGTTGCATAATGTGTCCAAGTTCCAAGCTTCCACTCAGCTTGTGACTTGCTGCCATAAACATTTTTGTAGAATGTTTGCAGGTTATAGATTTCCCATTGAAGATTGCATTCTCACATTCACTTTACATTTTTTTTTGCTGTCATGTAGTAGTTTCCCCTGATGTTTCCCTATCAAAGTTAAGATTATTACCAAGTCGTACTTACTTTCAAAGTTGACTACATTAGTTGCGCTTGAGTGAATGATATTATTGCCAGCACAATTGGAAAAGATTTTGTTTGGATTTGGTTGCTATTTTATTTAACTTATATGCGATAAATGATTCTTTTGGATGTTCGCTTTCCACCAAAAGGCGCCCATCACACTCCCGTCGTCATTATCACTTTCCAGCAATCGTTTACATTATCCGAGGGGGTGAGTAGGCTGTACCATTTTTTACAAAAAAAAGAGAGAGAGAGAGAAACCTACATCCATCCATGATGAACCAACGCTTTTGCCAATTGCCAACTTAAGCACAAAGAAAGTGTGAGAAGATGAGGAGAGAAGATGGTTATGTTCCTACAGGCTTTTCTTCTTTTTTTGTCTGAGGTACCTCGCTCCCATGTCGTACCCCCTCCCAAACACGATACCACTAAGGATAAAACCCACAAGATGGTTTAAATTACCCAAGGAATGCCTTTTATCACGCTAATTTTATCATCAGCCTCCTACTTACTACCGTGTTCTTGATTTAATTAAAAACTTGCACATGCATCGCATCCCTCTCTCTCTCTCAAGTGGTCTGTGTTGTGGACCGTAATATATCGTGTGCAGCAGCGGAACTCTCTCTCACTCTCTCTCAAATCGCTATTGAAAATGACTGTGTGAAATGATATTAGCCGTGTGATGTTCTCCGATGAACAGCAAAAAATAAAAATTGCTTCAACTTGTAATTTAGCCTCGATTACTACAGTTCTCCAGGTTGTTCATTATACACATTTTTGGATCTACATGGATCTAATTATTATATTTTTAAGACATAGTTCATATCAATTTTGATTACATAGGAATGAAAGAAAAACACTATAGCCACAAAACTATAGCCGAGTTTTATGGATGCGCGCACGTGTAATCTTAATGTTGAAGAAAAGATTTGAGAGGCTACTACACGCTTTTGTTCCAGCCGACATGGAGTAGAATTCTGGCAACTTGTCCATCCAGCCTTCCAAACAATGTTGGTGTGCTATCTTAAAAAAGTCTGTTTTTGACGAGCTGTAAAAAAAAACGAGGGTTGTGGGAGATAAGCAACTTCTTCTTCTTCTACTTCTTCGTCTAGTTTTTCTTCGTCTATATAATGGGGCATTCAGGATAGGGAGAAATTAGTGAATTCCAGTCTTTTTTTAAAAAAAGTTGGTAGTCGGAATATCGACATAAAGGTCATAAAGTCTAAAGAGATTTTTTTTTCTAGCTAAAAGACACAGGATATAAAAGATGATCATGAGCAGAAAGATGAAAGAGGGGATTTTTTTTTGTGAAACGGGATGCGTGTAGGCGGCTAGGCAGCTCAAATATATAACGTGTTTACAGCATTTTGGCATGCTAACTGTAAGCATAACATATTACATTCACCTGAAAGGGAAATTCATATACCAACAAGCTTCTGATCTCGGCTAAAATACTGACATTTGCCAACTCAAATTCAAAAGGGGATTGATATCCTTTGCTACTACTGCTATGGAACTCTCTTTTTATGAGACTTCCAGGACCTGATATCAATCATATCGTCATCAAATTGGAATCTTATGGAAAAATATTATGGATACATATGAAAGATTTTTATCCTTTTCCATAGAAAAAGAGGTGATTAGACTCTTTTGATTTTTTTTTCATTTCCCCTTTTATATTTTATATGTCATAAGAGTGGAATGTCATCATATTGAACAAGTTCAAAGAATCCGATTTTTTTGAGGGCAAAGTCCCGACAAAATTACTTATATATACGAATTTTGATTATTATTAATATTTTTGTTGTTGGAGGGGTCCATCTTCCACTTCCACTTTTAGGCCACCTGCACTCACTCAGTTATTAAGTAGGTAAGGTTAGTGGAGTTGGCGGTGGAGACTGCAGATGA
>JAANSN010005576.1:0-12155 GCA_036850665.1 Dicranocentrus wangi
AAGACATTCAGCTGGCAATAAGCAACTCTATCTAACTCTAAATCAGCAAAATTGAATTTTGTACAAATGCCACAAAAACGGTCAACAAAACAAAGAAACCTGAAGATTTGTGTGCAAAGTATAAAGCCCCACCCAGGACCTCCATTGGAAATACCTAGTTGACAAATTCCCTCGTTCCTTATATTGAAAATCAAAGCTTTTGCAGCAGACAGAATCATTCTCGAAGTTTGAAGGCTGAAACTGCATTTTCCCTTTTCTTCCCTTCGTACTAGTAAAAAATGAGACAGCAGACAGAAGAGGAATATAGGTAGTAAGTAAACTATTATAAAACACAGTGTGAGCTTGGTTTACCTAATTCCTTCATTGACATATTATAGGTTAAACGCCATGTCATGTCGTTAATAATACATATTTACGCTGATGTTCTTTATTCCTCGCTCTGATCACCATACTTCGCAGAAGTTCTCCGCGTGACTTGAGATGCATAGTGTCAACTTTTTCAAGACTTGACCGTTCCGTCCTGCACGCGCTCTTGATCTTGATGGCAGCGATGGCATTGCAAATGTTCACTGATAGCTAACATTGCTTGTTGCAGTTAATTGCTTTGCTACTTTGTGTTATTGCACCTTTTTTTTAGTATACTTGTAGGAACTGCATAATTCCTGCAAAGTCAATTCCTAACTACGTCTGCTTTATTATGATGGTTATCCAGTAAACTTGAACATTTGTTGATTAACGGGATTTGCCTGAAGATGATTTACATTGCAATTTAGCTGTTGACGATTGATGCTCGCTTATAAATATATTGTATATTGCCAAATGGTGATGTCAGTGATGTGCTGTCCATATCCGTACCGACCGTACCCCATTAGAACATGCGGATACATACAAAGTCAGAATTTATTGTCTTGCGAAGTGTTTGCAATTTTTAATGCAACACACGAGAATCTGGTAATTTTGGTCTTGAGTCCCAGTCTTGAGCATTTATTCCAATGTTGCACAGCTTGGGAATTGCAAAGAGGAAAAAAAGCCAAAAAGTCATGTTTTTTTTCTTTGGAGAATTATCGAATGTACACATGAACAGCGATGTGCGATGTAACGAAGGAACGATCGTTAAATCAAAAGATGGACAGACTGACAACACGCTGCTGCGACCCTGTGCGTTCCTAAAATCTTCCTTGTTAATCAGTCAGCACAGCGTCTCTAACAATGCAGTAAACACAAAAGCGCACACTTTTTGCATGAGATGATTGCATTTTTTTTATATCGCAGACTTCAGTCTTGAACTTGATGATGATGTAGAATTAAGATTTAAACGTGGAAGACATAGTATAATATAGTAGGATGAACAATATGCGATTTGACTCGGCAAACAAGGACTATATAAACTGTATTTCTCTTTCCAGAGGATATCACTCGCATTCTTACATCCCTTCAACAATCTTACAAACCTAATCTTGTGATTTCATCACACCCCCTTCAAACAATCAAAATGAACGCTGTAAGTTTCTGGAAAAATATATTATAGTTGTAATAACCGGATCAAAACGAAAAATTCACGTTTCTATTTGAAATTTTAGGTCATCATTGTCGTCTTGGCCTGCGCTGCCGTCGCATCCGCTGGAGTTGTCGCACCAGCTATTACTTATGCTGCTGCTCCAGTGGCAGTCCATGCCCCAGTCGTAGCTGCCGCACCTGTCCTCCGCGCTGCTCCTTTGGCTGTAAGTTATTTTGCCCTCTAGCAAAACACACTTGCTTAATTTGTTTAACATTAGTAAGGCATTTAAAACAAGTCTTAAGCATTACAATGCATTTTATTATTACTATCTATCGAAACATTATAGTACTCTGTCCCAGCCATTGGTTACACTGCCCATGCTGTAAGGGCAAATATTATTTGAGGGGAGGAATTAGAGCGGTGGAAATTAGTTATTTTGATCAACTAAAGACTTTTAATATTTTATACTTTTAGGTCCATGCCCCACTTGCCGTTCCCGCAGTCAGGACTATTGCTGCTCCAGTCGCCCTTGCCCACCCAGCCGTTGGACATGTCGCTTACGGAGGAGCCATCATTGGTTAAATGACTTCACTTTGTTGTTCCTTCTGTCTAAATTATGTTCCCAATTGATGTTTTTTATACCTGATTTTGTTATACTGGAGAAACAATTGAAAATGCAAAGTAAACCCACAATTGGCTCAATTTTACTTACCCAGTAAAAAAACTATTAGTGTGCACCATTGATTTTTTATCACCCAATTAACGCAAAATCATGCGGTAAATACTACATATATTGAAGTTACGAAATGGAACGCAGTGAAATGTTCTCATGAAATAGAAATTCATCGTGTAAGATTTCCTTTTTTGTAAATTATAATATTTATTACTCTTGGTGTATATGTAAAAATGTAACCCATACCCCCTCAGCAATTCGGTCTAACTCTTTTATTAATAGGGGGGATTATGACGAGCTTGACTTTATTTGACAATCTACCTTGGACGGATTAAACTGGTCATCCAAAGGATTATCTTCCGCGTCCGTAGTATAGCTTGGTAGAGTATTTGAAAATACTTTAATCCCATTGAAATAAGTACATCAGTTTCAGCTCTAGCTTAAAGACTCGAGATTCTGTGATAGAATTATAGCCCAAGCTATGTTGGAAATGGAAACGATACGATGATCTAATACCGAATACCACATGATTCCGCAAAAATATCCTAACTGCTGCAACACTCTTGTCCTATTCCAGTATTATACGTAATGTGTTGATGTACATACATCATTTGGCAAACTTGTGATGCAGATTCCTGTTGAATATACTATCATTTCAGTACTTCTAATTTGCATTATAGATATACCGCACCACGACGGACGATATCCCCTCAAATACATCGTAGTCGTTTAATTCGCAAGTTTATTTATTTGCATTTAAACTATTCATGAAGACTGCAAATATTCTACAGCATTAGCATAGCATCACGTCATATTCACAAACGCACAGTTTTTGCGGTCGTGTTTGCAGTATGTGATGTGTTCCGCTACAGTTACGAATTGTGCCAAGAACAAGTTTTGCGCTGGGGAGGATTATGGGTGACGCATACTTTGCGTCTGTTATGCATTTTTATGTGTGTACTTAACTCTCTTCGCATCCCACCATCCCCATCTACTGAAGGTGCTTGTGTTTGTGCATATTACTTATTCTGAGTATGTGCATAGTACAATAGTACTGCATACTGATATGAAATGAAGTACTATTTATACGAAATAAGATTTACGCATTGCATTGCTATGAACTCATGCTCTTCTATACATATAATGAATGTTTCCATACGAGTCTTATAACTTGATTATCATTATATCATGTGAAGTAGGTACTAGTCACGTCACTTTTAAACAACACAGGCTGGATGAATGTGTGTTTGGAAGATGAGAATGTTTTTGTGAATTTGTTGTGAACTGAAGCATATTTTGAAGTCGTAAGAAAGTACTACACTGCTCTGTTGACCGTTAACCGTTTTATAAACGAAATTTTCAGGTAAAGATAAGTTTACTATATAAACCAAAATTGAGAAAGAAAAAATCGAATGGTAATGATTGTGTTACTCTTAAAATGTATTTGTTTTTAGAATGAGGAAACCTATTGTTTGGAGTCTGGGTTTTGTTTTTATTGTGCTACTGATCAGTTGCTCAAGTAAGTGAATTATTATATAGTATTATGATTTTATGATTGACATGCGTTAAGTGAGATCAAGGCGGTGCATGTGGACAAAATTCATACACGTTACCTTGCTCATTGCTGAGATATCGTACCACGCTAATTGAGAGAATAAAACAAGATTGGGAAATTTTTTAGGTGGAGCGAGTGAAGAGGCGAAATTGAGATGCACGAGATGCCCGGCAACTTGCACGAGTAAGGGTGACATATATAAATTATTTTATGTATGCTCTTACTGTATGCATGTTTTTTTCAAATTTGCAGGTGCTCATACCTACCAGGTATCATGCCACAATGCTTGTCGGAGCTTAAATCCCCGACTGACTGAGACGCGCTGTGTGGACAACCAATGTGTTTGCCGAGAACCTTCAACAACTACATCTACAGCACCTTCCACTACCACGACAAAGAAACGTAAACTTTTCGGATAATAAGTAGTACAATAAAATTATTTTGACAAATCCTAAATTAATGGCTGTATATCATATTGACCTCGAAAACGATTAAAGATTATTTATTATGCTCATACCTTCTATATTTACAGAAAACTATCAACTTTTCAGTGCGTTCGTTTTTCTGACAATTTTCCATGGTGGACTATGGACATAAGTTTGCCACATGTCACCAATATCAAAATTACGAGCTAATCATATAAACTAGTCTTGTGTTTTTGAGGCTAGCTGGCATAAACTTACTTTTTCTCTACCACCTACAATCTACATATTACTTACCTTTAAATCACTTGGTCAGTCACTGTCTCTAAAACTTCCTACATTTATGGCAAATAAAGTGGTTGTATTGAATTTTTTTGTCAATGTTGAGTACGAGCTTTCGGGAACTGGAAACTTTGCAAACTTCAAAGCGCAAAGAGTTGGTATTATTAGATTTAAAACCAAAATATCCAGATGTGCATTGCCGTTATTGCGACTCTTTGCATCGCCGTAAATCTCGAAAGAAGTAACGCACTCACATTATTTACAATAGTTGTGTGGAGGGCTAATTAGTCAGCATGTTTTATTATTTCAAACGCAATCAGAATTACATCCAATATTGCAAAAGTACAAAAGAATAAGAGCAACAGTAACAAAAGCTTCTTTTGAGTGTCAACAAAAATTAAAAAAGAAAACTGAAGAAATTTCTTGTTAGGTAGGGTAGGGGCAATTTATGCGATAATGCCAATCAGTCTTTCTTTATAGTGGAATTGGGGAACGTTTCTTCTTTGGCCACTGGAGGTAGTGCTTACGTCGGACCTACGTTGCAAAGTTAATTTAGATGAGCACAGCACCGCTAGAAAGTCCATTGATGAGTGGGGATCCGTGATAAGTACGTGTCAAGACAGTGGCTGGCGCAAGGGCTGGAGCTACTGCGATGGGGGCTCCAGCATATGCAATCGGTGCCACAACGCCTCCATAGGCGAGGGCAAAGAGACAGAAAAGAGCGACAACGACAACCTAAAAAAATATATATTCAAAATATAAAATTTCATTTACCAAACAATATTCTAAAAGTCAATGATTATTAAGCTTACGAATTTCATTTTGAAGATGGGTTGGTTGTGTGTGACACACGACACTGTTTTTGAATTGAGAAAGAAGTTGTGAAACCGAACAAATGCGCTGTGATACTGATCCAGACTTTGAAATAGCCTTATATAGTCCCCACATTACAAACGTAAACTAACATCATATCATGATATTATACCTCGTAGCGTATAGCCTCCTTTCTTCTCCTGACTAAATATTTTCCATGAAATTACTGAAAAAATGCGTCTTCTCCATGCCACGTGATTAACAATATGCAAAATGATGAATTAGGTAATGTTAAATAATCTCAACAGGGATTACATCATATTAATTCGTATGCCACAAAAAGTAAATGCGCAGTCTATGATACCCACACTAATGGTCTAGCTTGTGTGTGTCCAGTCAAAACTTCTAGTGGATAAAAAACGGACGGCCTCTTCAAACATTCATGACACGTTATCGCAAAGTCATGCAGTACCGTAGATCAATTGAACTGGACTCTTAGAAAGAAAAAAAACTAGCTTTTTATGAGTTCAGTTTAAGCAGGTGTCTTTGTTTCATCATGGGTTCATTTCCTGGATTTCTTCACTGGTCGTGTTGTTTATAGACATGAAAATTATAGCNTTATAGACATGAAAATTATAGCTGGTTATGGTAATGATAGCTTCCAGACCACATGCAAGATCATGAGGAGACTTATGGAAAAGTGGATAGGCAGCTTTTCAACTCACAACAAGGGTTTGGTTGGAGAGCAATAATAATTAACAGCAATCTGTAAATACTTTGTTCAGCTGTGCTTGTGTGCCTGTCTAATCATAAGTGAGCGACGCTTTACGTTGATCTACACTGCACAAATCTGTGAGTTCGGGATTCAATGATGCGTGTTAGAAGACGCTGCAGCTGCCGCGTTGTTAAATTGCATGTCATTCATTGTCAGAACAAACAGCTTTGAGAAATTAGGTAATTAGAAACCTCAGTTCTTTAGGTAAAAAGGATGCCAGACCGAGCGAGTAGAAATCATTTTGGAAGAGAAATTTGAGAATAGCACTTTTTTTGTAATGGTGGTTGCAAATTTAAAGGACTAGTGACTAGTCGCCTTTTCAATCTACTGCAACGTAAACTTGGAAATTAATACAAAACATTTTATTGTAATTTCAACTCGGGCACGCACGTGCAAATGCAATGATACAGGTGCAGCTCAATCTTATAATGGGTAGTAAAGTAGTAAGTGCTCTTGTATTAAATATTTTTAAAATACAATACAATATTTTTAAATACACGAAAACCAATGGCCCCGGAAAGGAACTACCAAAAAGTTTATGGTCATGCCTAAGTGAGTTTTATGCGTTGACGATTTCAAACGTTATCTGACCGAAATATGATTCTATAGGGAATGTAATGTTGTATTGAAGGTATTTAATTTATTTTGAGAATCTACGTATTATAAATACCTTACAGGCATTGTTGACAGGGCATGCAAGTCTGAAGTCTGCAGTCTGCAGTGGACCTATATAATTTGAGCAAACTTGTTTGGAGTATTGGTGGTAACGTAATATTCAGATCAGTTACGCAATACAAAACGAAACCAACAAAAAATTCAGAGGTGAGATGCGCTTCGACTGTCTGCTGAATTTGGTCAACGCAACGTTCACTTTCTAATCATTTGCATTTGATGTCATTATCTGTACACGTACATCCCGTCCTCCCATCCTACATCCGTATATAATATCCTTTCCTTATGCTAATGAGGTTGAAGATGCCATGTAGACTTTGGTATTACATAATCAGTTGAATACGTAATATAAGCTTCGAAGTCTCCTCTCAACCACCTGTTACTTACGAACAATAGGAAAAATGACTATATTATTCCACTTTATTACCATTTCTAAATATTACATAATAATACAAAATCACAGAAATACTGAGAGAATGATTTCATTTACTAAAACGAATAAAGTTGTACATTTTACTAGTTTCCACTCTGCTCAGTAACACCTTCTGCACCCGCTTCCGTGACCACTTCGCTTGCATTATCTGGTACTATTTCTTCAACAATTTCAATAATTTCTGGAAGAGTTTGTTCCACTGGTTGTGCGGATGTTGATGGTTTTTCGGTCGTCGTTGTCGTTGTTGTGGTTGAAGTGGTTGTCGATGTTCTCAAAACTGGTCCAACCGCTACAGTAACTGCTTGTTGTGCCTTTTTGGAAATGGTTGTCGGGAACGGGAAATTCTTCATGGACTTGGACTCTTTGGAAGTAATCCGCACATTGGAGTATGGGGCTGTGTACATCACACGCCCACTTCTTGTGCTATTTTTGGCATCACTGGAAACGGATACTGGCTGGGCTGTTGTAACAGCATCCGCAATTTCTGCCGGCAACCCTAATGACTGTTGATTTGTAATTATTCCACCTTGAACTTGATACAGCAGGGATGACAGTTGAATGCTTGAAGAAATAAGAATGAACCACAGGCCTGCGGAATGCTGTAAATTGGTTCGAATCATAAATAATTCGTTTGAATTTATAAACGTGATTGCTTTGTTAAATTATGCATATATTTTATACTGATCTAATTGAATTGTGACATTTATTATGCTAACCTGTTTCATTTTTTTATGTTTTCCTTTTTCTAATGTGCTCACTTGTTAGAATTAGTTCAATGTAAAATGTGAGGAAAGGAAACTATTGTCAATGTTTTCAGGATAGCGCACTAAAAAAAGTTCACACCAAAAAGCAAATCTCACACATTCCACATGACCAGAGAGCGTCCTCTTGGCTCACGCACCACAAAAATACTAAACACTAAAAAAATTAGGAAGGAAGGACCGAGTCATTTTTTTGCGACTAGGCTCAGAAGATACCATTCCCTCATGTTTTTATACATAGGTACTTTGACACGTCTAGGTGATTATGTGGAGGTAACCTAATGAGAAAAATGAAAAGGCAATTTGGAGTATTGGGATGATTATTGTTAGTGTTTCTGTGCAAAGCAAAACGACTGAATTGAAGACATGCATGCAATGAATGCACTTCATATTGTAAAAATATACATTTCAGCGACGAGCATTTCAGGACTTTTCGCAAAGTGAAGGTAATGAAGATTAATGATGTCATTTTTATTATTCCTTTTACATAGAGATCATTTGATATGGTCAGACGGATGTGAACAGTAGTAGTAAAAAAAAGTGTACACCACGGATGAACGAATAAGTGAATGAATGCATTTTTATTTCGTAGGGAAGCTACTTTGCCGATTGGGGTACACTTTATGTTGGGTACTACAATGAATGCAGTCAGTCAGACATCCACCTGTGCTCCTCAGGGAAGTCAAAGGAAAATGGGGAACCACCAAACGAAAGTTTCAGAAAGTGAAGTTTCTACTTACTAACCATAGCTGATTTACAAGGGCCGTACTTGTATATGATGCTTTGCTATGTGACCATGTGTGCCGTGCAAATTCGATTTTTTAAATGGGCTAAATTACAATCTATACAACACATACACATACGAAAACTGCTGCGCTCATGTGCCATGCATAAACACGCCCTGATGATAGTGCACATTGCGAGAGAAATGGTAAATGGTGAGATGAGAACAGGAGGTCCGTTCGTGGAGAAGAGGAGTTTCTTTTTCAGGCCCGCAACTGTGTTTTGATTTCTGTATCAGACTATGTCATGTTTGCATATTTAAACCTACACATGATGATGTATACCTAGGTTTAATATTCTCATTGTCTTCAAAAATTATATCATCAACCCAAAGGTTCGTATTGTTTATGGATGACGAAATTTAAAATGAAAGCTGCTGCACAGGCCGACATGACAGAACATCTAATTTCGAAGGCTAAAGCGTGTCCAACTATAAGCCAAAGTCGTGCAATGGAGGTGTTGGGAATCATGTAGTCGTACGTCACGCCTATAATATGGATGGAAGGAAATTGGAAAAACGCCTAGTCTCCTCATTACTTCAAAGTAGATAAATATTTGCCCCGTGTTGTTTTTCGTAATATGATAAACAAGTCGAATTGAGGTTTTTATAATTGAAGGAAGGAATGGGTGTCATAAACAATTTTAAACAGGCTTGGGAAAGGTGCTCTTGCCAAAAAACAAAATAATGCATGACAGTTTTGGGTAAATTATGCAATCATAATCGCGCCTTCTAGTGTTGACTGATAATTAGATGATACTCGTGCTTCCTTGAATTGAAAATTCTATGCGATATGCAATCACTCAGTCAAATTACACGCTAAATCTTATGAAAAATGAAGTCATTTTTTCTCCTTGGGTTGGGTTGCTAAAAAACTTTGGTAGTTTATGCATTTATTGTTTGAAATCACTACTACATTGAGTATTTTAACCATATATCAAATGATATTTATCCTACAATATACTTAACCACCTAGTTAAACTCATTTACTGTTTTCAATTATTATTACAACCTAATATAAAGTAGCACACTTTCTTATTTTTGGTTAACTTCTGAGGAAATAGCAAAATAGTGTATTTATATTTAGCATTGAACATCGCAGCAAATTCACCGGCCAGTTGTCCAAAGTGGGAAAGAATATTTCTGGGAGGGATGATATATCCATTGTATCCTTCAACCCGAATTGGTATACTAGTTGAAAAAATATTAGTGCAATTGAGCCCATCACTAATAACACCATTATGACGAAAACGACGACGTCAGGAACAGGAGGAAGGCTGAAGTACGGAGATGTGGGAGCAGATTCAGCTGGAAATGGAAACTTCTACATTACTTTTAATGCTTTCAGGTTTATTGTCATTTTTATGCATTTCACACAAAAGTGAATTTTACCAATTGTTGTCTCATCGCTATTCTCATCGCTAGTATTAACGGCCTCATCGTCTTCTGATGTGAGTACTACTGGGGCTTCTCTATTCTCTGTTGTTTGACGATTACGACTACGATTACTGTATGTCCATGGCATTCTTCCCTTCCGGAGGCGTGGTGTATTCCGTGGTGGGGTTAGTTCCGTGTCGGTTTCCTGGAAAGAATCGGGTTCTAAAGTTGGGGTAGTTTCTGGTGGTCCGGCTAATTCTTCAAGCAAATAATCTAGCAGCTTTAAAATCTCTGACTTCTCCAAGTCGTCGTTTTCAACAGCTATTTCTGGAGTTTGTACCCCATTTTGATCTTCTATTCGCGTCGTGGCATCGTTGACGGGGGTGGTATTTGTGCTTTTATCCAACATAGTTTCTCCATTTTCTCTGAACTTGGACTTTTCCCGATCAAATCGAAGGTGTATCAAATTGTCGAGGTTAAGGGTGTCGCTGGAGCTATTTATGAGAATAAATTAATTAATTTGATACGTCGCGTCATACGTCTCATTGCCATTGCTGTCATATAAATGAATTGCACGCTATGAGATGGTTGATATACCGTGCACTATCTGTTTGCTTAAGAACCAATTTCACAAAATCACCCATTCTTTCCTTGTGCATTGGGAAAGTGGCTGTGTCGGCGTCACCACCACCGTCTGAATCTACGTCAGAAGGTTCCATTATTGCCGTCGGATCCCTGAAGGCAGCAGAGGTTTGATATTTATGAATCTTGGATTGTGAGATGTGAATATAAAATGAATATATTTTCGCGACAGCTACAGTGAAGAACCAAGGAGGATCGATGTGAAGAACATCAAGAAAATGTTGGAACCTCCCTGGGAAAACGATGTCACAAACAACACACCCATTTTATTTCTCGCCAATGTTGACAAACGCTAAACACACATTGTCCTGGAGATGTTGACAGAAACTGAGAAAGGCAAGTTTATCAGTTTGGTTTGGTTAGTTAGTGCTTGCTTGCTCCGTTTATCGTGTACAACCGCACAGCTTGCGTATGAGATCCTTCATTTCCGATCCCCAATATGCGCTCTAAATGGATGATTTTACCAGATACCCACTTTAATTGATTATGTATAATTGTTTTGTTTGTAAAAATTTCGTGCATATTAATTTACTGAGGTTGCACATAAGGTAGACAGTCCACCTATCAGACAAAAACTTTGTATTTGAAATGTACAACGTTTAATTTCACATGTTTCCGAATATATCAGGCGCAGGAATTGTTCCAATAAATGTGGATTCATTTTATGTTCACTCACACCCATTCATAAACATTTCTGTAATTACCTATTTCGTTCTGTTCGTACGTCATTAGTAGGCTTGAAGGAAATCTTACCTCAAAAAAGGAATACTGCAGTCCATACGTCAAGGATCCGATCCGATCCAATAAAATACATTCGGGCTAGACGGTTTTTAATATCTATTCCAGTGTATTTATATTGTAATATATGGAATCCAGCAACTGACAATTAGGATTGCATAATATTTTATTAGAGTTGGTGGTAGGGTGAAATGGATACACAATTCGTGTGCCAATATCAGTGTTATAATCAGTCAACTCATTTACACCAAAATCAGTCCAGTAGAGGTACATATATGTAATCTAATCATTATAGAAAATATAGGTAATAAAATAAAAATTGCAAACCCCAGTTACGTACGTCTTGTCTTGCAATCTATTTATGTAGAAGATTAGTTTTCGTCAGTCAGTTTCGTGCAGGGTTTCAATAATTCCATGTTTGCACTCTAGGCGTACACTTTTTATTAATCGTAAGTTTCAAACAAGAGTGGCTCTATCACATAATATTATATAATATGCATGGCGTTAGGCGATCGATATAACCAATAAAGAAATTACTAGCCCGTCAACCATTTGTACCATAATACAAATAAATTGCCATGATTAATTGTGGTGACTCGTGTGACTTGTCTTTCCTAACTGTAATCCACTCACCTATCGCATCGTCTGGAGCAGCAGATGTAGGCTTGCAACATTCATTTTGGAAGAAAGCATTTAGTTTTACCAGGTTGATGCGTGTCGCCAGTCGATTACA
>JAANSN010005577.1:0-12155 GCA_036850665.1 Dicranocentrus wangi
GAATTGCATACACTTCGATCGCTAACTAAATCTTACGCAAAAATGGATTTCTAGCGAGAGGTATCTAGACTTCTACACGCTAGAAAAACAACACGAATACCCTTTTTTCATATTTTTTTTTCTTGCTAAAAGTGATTTATTAATTTATAGTAATACAGAAGACGTTCACAGAAACGGTTTTTATTCTATTTAACCACCACACGGCTCATATAGACAAATACAAAGCTAAATATGAATATTAAATGCAGTTCAATTTTTTTTGTGCATGTTTCGTTAATCCTCCTGAATTAATTTTCAAGCAGCCATTGCTCCACTATTACTACTTTACTACTATATCCTACTGATATCTTTTAAATAAAAATGACTTCTAAAAATTATTAGCACACGAACGATAGATCTCACTCTGATTTTGTAAATACTGAAAGGTAAACTATTCGTACCTTCAGGCAGTTTACGTAAATACTTTTTTCGTATTAGGTTCACAGCATCATCACACATAACTATAACCTGTGTACCTAAATGTTTTTTTACCCTTTTTTTAAACATCAACATTGATTCCTCTCTAATAAAAAAAGTTGTCTATACATTTTCTGCACAGATGCGGCAAAATGAATTTAGCTCTAATATAGCTATAAAGAGAGCAAAGAGAGTGTATATATTATACGAGGAAGAAAGAAGGCATTCTGATTCAAGTTCCCAATTTTGTAAGCAATATATATGTTTCAGTCCAAACAGCAGCATATAGAAGTGCATAATATATTTTTACGAGATTTTGTGAGGAGTAACTGTGCTCAGGTATACATACACAAAAGGTGTGTGTGTGTGTGTAGGTGGTCTGATCTAATTTTATCTAATCCATTCTAATCTTGCTTTATCTCATATATTCCGCATAGATAATCTAGGTCCGATTAATTTCCATTCAATCCAGAAAGGACATTTATTAGGTAAAGCAGTAGAGAGATGTTTTATTTAATTACTAATTATACAACCCAAACTTTGTAGTCCGCACTCTTGCCCTCCTCGTGGTTGGGAAAGGGTTAAAGTTTTTCTTTTTATTCCCATTGCTGCTACTGCTGCTGCTCCCCTGCCCACCCGAATTACTTCCGGAAGAGGAGTTTGTCCTCGTTAGAGATTTCCTCCTGGCGGGTTTACTACCCCCTGCCGTGTTTCCACTCCCACCACTAACGCTCCTCCGCCGGGATGGGGTTGTTGTTACAACGGTGACGTCAAGTGGGGGATGCGGGGCAGCATTGCTGCCACCGCTGCTGCAGCCCGATGTGGAGTCCTGATGTCTGAGTTTGTCCGAGGTGGAGCTGCTCTTCCGGGTCAGTGAGCTTTTCGACGAGCAAGTGGGCAGTCCCGAGTCTCTGTCTGAGCTATCGTCCTCTTTAAAGTTGGACAGTTCCGGAAATCCCGTGGAGTAGTCTGACGAGGAGCCTTCTTCATAGTCTAGATCCTCATATTCGTCATTCAGTCCGTCTCCCCCTTCTGCCCCGAGTTCATAGGCCGGTTTCAACTTCAGTCTATTGAGAATAGCAATGTTTTGCCGGATCACGGCATTGATCTCCTCTGTAGTTTGGCATTGACAGGGACACGCTGTTGTCGGGAATGCGGGAGACGTGCAGCTCTCCTCACAATCCACATAATTTTCCTTTGACACGAATCCATCCTGGTGATGATGATGCCGTCCGTGGGGGCACCCATTCTCCAATTTTGGATACGCCAGCAAAAACTCCTCTGGGGCGACTGGACTCACTGGAAAGTTCTTTGGCCGAGGAGGTATCACTATATCTTTGGGAGGGGATGGGGGACTTCTGCCGGGCGACTTTGCTAGTTGGGTATCGGTGAGATCAGGGCTGAGAATGGGACTCACAAGGCAACTCTTCATGTCCATCTTTGAGCTCACTGTGATCACCTCTCTGCAGTCAATGTAGTCTTCCAATCTGTCAGCCTTGTTCTCTTCGCGAGGACTATCAGGAGGAAGGATGCCGTTTTGCTGACCTTCTTCCGAGGATTTCATGAAGGAGTTGAGTTGAAGAAAGTCCGGGGTTTTCAACGGGGTAAAAGGTTTAATTGGCCCGGACACTGAGTTGCATGATGTCAGATCCAGAGTCAATCCAGAAGAACTCTTCCTGCCCGGCGAACTACCGTTGGAGAGTCCCTCCGTTTCACGATCATCTTCCTCCAGAATCACATCATTAGTTTCAGAATACTCAGAGTCCATTTCCGTCGTGGTGTAGTCTCCACTGGAATTAGTTTTCTTTAATGTCATCATGAAATGGGAGACGGAGTCTGCAATTTCTTCGGATGACTCACGCTGCTGCCATTCCTTCCTCCGGGCTGGTTCTGGGGGTCCTGGCGCGTCAACACAAATGTCAGGAATGTCGATACTGGAAATGCTCTGGCTGGACTTCCCACTCGATGTTCGCTTCGAATACGAGCTCCTTCGGGATTTCGGCTCAGGATTAGTCATCAATATGGTGGTAGGGCTGACTGGGCTTTTTGGCAGGAGGGGACTAGCCACTCCGTGATGTTCCGAAGTGGACGAGCAAGAACCCCGAGGGCTCAGAAAGGTCTTTGGCGTGGGAGTAGGGGCAAGCTTAGAACAGGTTTCCAGGAAGATGTCATCCTGATGATGGTGATTACTATTTCCGTTTTCCAAGAAACTCGGCGAATACGGATTAATGGGGCTGGGCAACGGGCTCTTTTCGAATTCCGGGAGGATCAAGCTTTTCGGGTCAATTGTCGTATTGCACGAGTTGAGTATCCTCAAATTTTGGAATTGCAGCTCGCAAATCCTCTTGCTCAGATTCTCGTAAAAGCTGTCGCTTTTACCCAACCTGGAGATTTCCTCTAGGAAATGCTGGCTATCATTGGTGTCGAGAATTTTCGTGGCTGGAGATTCCCCCTCAGACCGAGAACACTCCTTCCCAATTCCGGCAAGTTGTTCAGTGATGATGCCCTCTCCATTCTCTAGACTGTATGAATAGCCTTCTTCCGGGGATGGCTCCTCCTCTCCGGGAGATTTCTCCTCGCTCGCGGCCCTCAGCGGAGGGAGCGACTTATCCCCGTCGTCGACACAAGTCTGGACACTATCACTCATCGTGGTTGTCAGTGTATCTATCGGTTTGTCAATTTGGCTCATTAAATCACTCTCACCATCTTTCGGAGGGGGGCACAATGATAAATTGGATTTATTGGATTTTAGCGACACGGATCCCGGAGAGTCCGACTTTTTCTTTTTGGGCTTCTTCCACCTCCCGTCCGTTTCACTCCAGACCCCTTCACTATCGGAAGAGTCACTCAGGGAACTGTTGGAGTCGCACAGTTCCGTGTCACTGGAGCTATCCGTGGTATGACTCGACGCAGATGCGGTTCTCCTCCGTCGAAAATTTTTGGAGCGAATTTTTGGAGCTGCCTTATCCCACGTCATTGTCACTTGCTTTGACGACTTTGCCGGGGGCACAACCAGCCCCCCACTTCCACCAGAGGAGTTGCCATTACTCAAGTTGTTTCTCAGGTTGTTGGATCTGTTGTTGAGGTTGGTGTTATTGATGTTGTTATTCGAGGTGGAATTATTTATCCCAGACTTGCTTCCGCTGCTAGCTCTCCGTATCTTCGTTTTTGGCGAGTTTACCATCTGCTTCTTTATCGTCGGGGCTACGAAAAGGGAGTTTGAACGCTGACCTGGAACCCGAACCCGAGAGGCTTCTAACCCTCTCAGAATTATTGTGGTTGCCTTTTGCCTATCCTTCATGGCAGCGTAATGTCTCTTTAGGTTGTCCAGCTCCCGTTTCGCGAGGAAGAAGGATTTGTAGGGGGTGTCTTGCTGGATTAAAGCTCTCTGCTGTTGGCGCAGTTCGACCAAGCCTGGAAATGGGAAGGGACCAACGGAAACGACACACTGGAACAGAACAAATATCCCAAGACGTGTTAAAACATGACAGTAGTATGACGACGCAGTATAACGCAGCTCTATTGTATAGTCATCACATCACCTTCTGAAAACGCATAGCTCAGCAGCAAATGAGCAAATCATTTGTACAAAGCAGTGAGCCGTTAGCGTGAGAGCGTCAAGTCACATTAATCAACTCAAAGGATTTCCAAGAGAGCAAGATATGCAACTGGGAAACCTGTCAAACCTTCTTTTATGCGGTTTCCCTTATAACGCGTGGAAGCCTTACTCAGCGCACCTAAACAAAGACACAGTATTTCCAGGCTACTACTGTGACATACTAAAAATAGCCCTCATATACTGCGCTTCTACAAAGTCACGGTCCATTAACAGTGCACAATGACACGTCTCACTAACTGTTATTTTAGAAAGTGTTTAGATTGTCGGGATTCTAACCGAATAGAAAAACTGATCCGTCCGCAGTTCATCATGAATATTTGTTATGTCAAGGTTATGCGCAAATAATAAATTTTTAAAGTAACCGGCATACAAATGAACGAGTAGATAATTTCTTTCGCCTGCCTGTTCGAAAATTAGCTGAATATAATATCGAAATGAGATTAGATCCTTTAATTATTAATTCGTTTCGATCATCAATGTTTACCCTACATAAGTATCATGCTAGAGAATGCGGACCTTTCATCTCGAAGTATGAATCATGTCGCCTTGTATGCAGCACAAGGTTTATTGATGTTTATGGCAAAAAAAGGAGTCTCGCATCAACTGCACTTCCGACAACAAACATTGTGGCGCACACACGCAACCTTTCATTTTGAACCCTAATTAGCCAAGCAAGTCCACCAATTACTGCGACAATATGCAAATGTGCATCCGTATTTAGCAAGTTTAGAATGAAGACATGGAGCACGAGCACAAACAGAGCTTCAAGGATGCATACAAAATAAAGTAATTTTCCCTCCTTTAATTACCTTCACCAACGCATTTGGATCCATCAGCCCAAACTCCAACATTTCCCTTGTCACCACGCCCATCACGGAGTAAAACTCATCGGCCGAATTAACTGCGAGAATGCGCCTGCAAAAAAACACACAGAAAATTAGTACATGTATGTTAGCTAGGCTAGTTCACTCCTCTACCGACAAACTTTCCCTGTTCTTTTTTTCCTTTTTTCTTGCTACAACCAAGAAAATTAAAGTTCTTTTTTCCAGGAGGGGAAAGGTCATAAATCACAGAGCACTAATGATAATTACGTACATACATATACACATCATTCCAATTCCATGGCGTGTGAACAAAAAAAGCACAATTAAGCGGAATGACCTGAATTTTTCCCCGGAAAAAGAAAGTAGGAAACCCTTGTCGTCACACAGATGATCCGCAACGCAAGGGACAAAAGCTTTTTGGCAAAAATTCAAAAGTGCACACCGTGTGTCGTGGTGGACCACCACCCAACTTTCTTTTTGGTACAAAGAAAAAAGTTCAATTTTGTCAATATGTCTCAAAAGAATTGAGACAGGGCACTATACATGTTTATCTTTTTTTCTACGAATGTCCCGAATTTTCAGAGTAACACGGAAGGAAGGAAAGGTTGTAGCAAATCGAGTGAGGAAAGTAGGTATAGGTAGATATGTACAGATATATAAAAAAAATATAATAATACACACTCACGGTTCAATGGCCGTCCATAACACTAGGGCGGTACGAATCAGAACTTCGGACCCTTCCAGCAGAACAAGATCCCAAATCTGAAAGGAAAAAGGAATGTTGGTTGGTGTTATAAGGTCCATGTGAGTTCTTTGAAACGCAGTTTTCCCTATCATAAAATCCCATTTTTATTCACTTCCTCTTTCCCAGTTCCACACTTTTAATCCGTGTGTATACCTTCCCCGGTGGTATTTTATTTGAAGAAGAAAAAAGAACGAGGAAACCTCGATCCCTTGATGGGAGAACAGGGAGCAACCTTTTCTCGTCGATACGTGTTGCCCGATGGTAATTTCACACAGAATGATTTTTTATTTCGTGCCATGTACCATCATCATATATGTATTTTACTTGTACCTCTACCTCTAGTATATACCCATCCTCTTGTATTTTAAGCTGGAAGCTTGATTACATTCGAATTTGGTGTTCTTACGACGGCTTCTATAAAAAAAAGCTGGTGAGTATATAATATACGTAATACGTATCTCTATACCCGTAAGCAATTATCTTAACTGTCTTCTTTCCCTCAGACTGTGGGCTTGGTTCGGGTTTAAAAAGGGATTTTCCAGGAAAGCAAGTCCCACCGGGCATTTTCTTATAATGCTTATAAAGCTTGACCAAATAATAAAGTGTATACCAATCACTGCTTTCCATTACATTACTCATCGGCTAAGGAACTTATTTTCGGGGGTATTTAGCTGGAAATGTGGGGAAAATGGGAATTGGTTGCGTTCGCGTTGATAGGAGCAAAAGCAAACATTTCTGGTAGCCATGATTTATCTTTTTATTTTGAAGAGTAAGCCTTTTGTATCTTTTTTGAGGGTTTTAGGGCATCTACAATTATCGGCTTCCGTGAAGTGCTACTTTGTTTTGGATCACATTACGTTACCTATTTGAAATTGTATCGATCTAGGTTTAGAACAGGGTGTATAGTAGTTGGATGTTTGAAGTACAAAATAACGACCTAAAGCGGTTTTGCTCATTTTAGGAAAAATAACATGCCAGCAGCCCCACCTGTGCAATCAAATGTGGTGGTGGGGTGGGATCAAATTCTCAACTAGTTCAGGTTGTTTTAGCTGTTGACCTAAATTTTTCAGCAAAAGTGAATTTGGAGGATCATTTTAGGAAAAACATGCCAGCAGCCCCACCTGTGCAATCAAATGTGGTGGTGGGGTGGGATCAAATTCTCAACTAGTTCAGGTTGTTTTAGCTGTTGACCTAAATTTTTCAGCAAAATTGAATTTGGAGGGTTTAAACTCTGGTTAGTCGGTGGTAAATTGGCACTTAATACAAAATGAGCCATCCAGATTTTATTCCCTGGGCATCATCATCTAATGTTTCACTTGTTTCAATTGTGCCATCTGTTTCATTGTTCATCATGCTCATTGTTTCGTGTGTAATGGCCTCCTGAAAAGGCAAAGTTCATCTACCCTCTACTAAATCCTTGAGTAAATAGTGGCCTGGAATCAGTCGTTCACTCGCGGCTTGAATAATCCGTTTACGAAGATGAACCGGAGAATCCATGAAAAATATTATCTTTCGACAGAACCGTAGTATTTCCCTTTATTAAACGTGACGATAAAACCAAATATGTGCATACATTCAAGAAGGCAGCATATTTAAGCTTTTCGAGAAATCTAATGCATCTCTAGAATCCCTTCAACTTTCTCTCGAGTCGAAATATCTTGCATATATGGACTTCGAGTCAAATCCCTTGAGCTTCTTTGAGTGATTGAAGTGGGGGCTCGGCTGCGGTGCGGTGGTGGGCGAGATCGAGATTCTATACCTGCCACCCGTGAATCCCCACCAACAGTACACATCAGGAGTATATCAGCATGCTGACATACATTCTGAGACAAGACGGAGGAGCAATGTATTTTGGGAAGGATATGCTTAAAGGAAAGGAGGGACGGATGAGGGAATGCTGGGAATATGGTAATCATTATTGTCAGCATTATTATTATTCAAATTTAAAGCAATCCAACACAAGACATCTCAAACTCTCTTGTGTAATACCTATATATAGTCAGTTGGTGGTTTTGTGAAGCATAACGTCGAAGCAACTAAACCTTATAGCCAAATGCCTTATGGTCAAATCTAGAAAATTTTATGGTAGTTCTCTCGATGAGGATGGTAAACGTCGCGGAGCTCGCCGCATCCAGCAGGTTTTAGATTTCATCGCTTGAGATGCGCTTGGGAATTGTACACGCTTGAGGAGAGAGACACGACGACGACGGTAATTAGGAATTATTATGTTGTCGCTACTCGTCGGAGAAATGTGTATATTTGATATCTGATGATGAGGCACACTTGTAGGAGACAAATATGGAAATCTGGAAGAATATATGATGTGCGGTTTTCTGGTTGACGTCAGAGACAAATATATTCATTATCGTTACTCTGCTATTATATTGTAATACAAACTAGTTTCTGTGATCGGCGTTTTAAACGTATCCCTGGATAAAATGTTTTTATCATTTGGCGTTAAGCACTGTAGAAAAAATCTCGATCCAAAGGTCCGAATTTCAAACATCGAATTGAAAACACATCTGAATTGAGATCTTTACGCAATTATCTTATCCGTCTCAGTCTACTGCGTAGTCCATATTATCTGATCACGACTTTTCTTCAAAGTCGGCTTACCCCCTATTATTATTACATCATCAAAATGCAAAAAAAACTACATACACACAAAATGCAAAGCCTGAAAGGTTTTATACGTCAATCCTGAACAAAGTTCGTACCATTTCTTTATAGACATCCTCTTTTTGCCACTGGGAATTCTCCTCCATACAAGGAAACCCCTTATTCATGTATCCCTGTGGACACACATCCCATCTCCAGATTTCCATAAGTCTCCCAAAAAATAGAGTCCGTTGTGCAACTTACTTAGGGGACTTGGAATACATACTTATCCTTCCTGGAATACAATGTATTATCCAACTCAGAGTATCAGTATACGAGTGAGTTTGTGAAAAGCAAAGTGCATCCGCATTGGCTCCCGTCCAAAATTCTCAACTTTTCGAATGCTAATGCTTCTAGGGATTTCTCCAGCAGCGGAACAGAATAAAAATAGAGAGCCTTTCTTCAGCTGCTCAGCTGAGATTCTAAGCATTAAAATCATTACAGTGTTACAATAAAGACAATTCTGTTTTTTTGTGTCGCTCGCTACAGAACATGACAAGGGGATTCTTTTTGCAAATGGACCGACTCTTTTGTACTTGGAATAAAGTCAAGTCCATTCGGCGCTGCGCAGGGACCGACCTAGAAATATAATATTCTTATGGAAATTGCAAGGGTAAGCAATTCTATCACAATCCTTTTTCATTATGATGTACCGAGAACAAGGAAAAGAATTGATTTTACTGGGGATACATACTCGCGAACCCATACTAAAAAACTTCTTTTTTTACATTTCTCCCGAAATGGAGAAAGTTATCTTAATTTGATAAATTACCCTGAATAATACCCGCTCCGGTTTCATCATACCAATTTTTTTCCGCCCAATGAAGTTTTGAGTTATGGTAAATCATGGTAATTTAATTTATCTTCAATACCTTCTCGAATAAATTTTGCTTTAACTCGGAAAAAGCGACCGACAAAAGGACGTTTCAATTCTCATTTTTCCTGTCATCTCACATACGACTTTCATTGGAACTCCCCAGTTTGGAATTACATCGTGGCACTTTCCCCCGCATTCACGACGACATAATCCAATCCCACCGTCGATTTGTATTCGCTAACCGGATGAATTTAATCGGTATAACGGTTACAAACGTTGCTGTGGACGTGATGAGGTCGTCGTCGTCGCCGCATTAAAAGTAGGTCTTTTTCATTAAAATTCGTATGTATTATACCACGCCACAATTTCACCTTGAAAGCGTATCTCATGCCCACAAAAAAACCTTAGCATGCTCCCAAAATTGCGCAGTCCTTCGCCATTTACATGCAGTTTCAATATTTACATGGGAAATGGTTTGACTCGACGAAATTTGACGTGTTATTGTTGCATGCATTACGAATTATAGGATTTCATATTCCGCCCACAAAAATTATTCTGAATAAACAACCCCACCAAACCAACCAACTATTGCTTCTTCTTGTTTCTTCCGCTTTTCCACCTCTTTTTATGGACCAAAAGACAGCGTTCCAAATGGAGTCACATAATCCCATTAAAAGCTAAAAGATAACGAGAGGAAGGCGCACGGCGGCTTTATTGCAAATCATGTTCTTTCTGCCGAGATTCCTTTTAGTATTTACAGTTTGTTGCTGTTTACACACGGGTTTTGTTTACATTTTCACAAACCTTGTTAACTTTCTCCGAGAATAAAAGCCATTATTTTTTTGTTTCATGAAAAGCCACAACTCCCAAAAAAAGATTTTTTCCCCCTTCTTCTTCTTGTAGTCTATTTAATGTCGAAAGCGTTCCCTTTTCGGTTGACCTTGAATTGAACATTTTTTTTTATCCTTTCCATTTTCTCCGACTAGACATGCTTTCACATGAAAAAGATCAGTTTCGCGGAATGTAGATTGAGAAGAAAGGAAAAACATGTTTGACTGTCAAGCTGGGATTTCCTTTTCATTATATATAAACACTACAAAAGGCTGGTGGAATGACTGGAACTGGGAGAGAAAGTAGCGAGTAGTACAAAGGCGGAAATTGATAGTCAGTCACGCTCAAGTCGAAACCCATATTTTTTTTACTTTTTTTATTATTACTATTCTTTATTTTATCACTCACCCGCAAAACGCTATTAGTGGGTAAGCAGTGAATAAAGAGGGTGAGGAACCAGTGCATCGTGAACACGTCCGTGAGCGGTGGATTCTCGTCCCCGTTTTGGAGCATGGTGAGATGGTTGTGAAGCGTGGGTTTGCGAAGTCTTAGAATCTCTCGGAATACTGCCATGTCCACGGCCAGGCCTCGAAGACCTTGGCTGAAGTAACCTAGAATAAATAAGTAAGTCAATAAAAATATGAAATTCATTTAGCGTTTGACATAATAGCCGCATATAGGCTGCAATTTATGCACTTTGTTCTGGAGGAAGAGATGTGTGTCTAATTGGAATTATTACAGTGCAGCACTATCTACTTATTTCTTTGGTGAGAGAGAGAGAGAAACCACACAAGAATTACTATGTAATGAACGACCTTGTAGGCAAAATTTGCGAGGAAAAAATATGGCATGTGGCATAGCATATCACAATTATGTGTCTTATCGCATTGCATCCTCTTTCTTCTGGTTGCCAGTTTCACCACTTCCGTCTCCCTAGCACGGGGCCCATTAATTTAATCAACGTCCTTTCAACCATGTCAACATGTCAGTCTCATGTTCTAATAAAGTAGGAAAGTGATGGCGGCGAGCCGGAGGAAAAAACGGTGTATTAATATTTCCTAATATATAGTAGTAGTGTTCATGAGAGGAGAGGGTGATGATAGCGACAGTAATTGTCTTCTGGTTACTATCATATCGTATCACACTTCGATGAAATGAAAGGAATACACTACAAATTCCCCTCCAGGGGATTGCTTCACTGTTTCTCTAAGCAAGATAAAAGGACAAAGTGTCGACATTGAACGAAAACCTACTGAAGCGATGGGAAACGATATGTACAAAACGATGTATCTTGGATGGAATAGAGAATTCATTTCATGTTGTGACCTTGTCTTTTCGGGAAAAAGTGAAAATGAGATGTAACACTTGTTATCAAAAATGTTATTTCAGGGTACTCCGGAGTAGTAGACTAAACTAAATATTATACAATATTTTCAACATGCATTTGCTAACCGCCAGTTAAAACATTTATTTAACTTATGTATGCAAAATTAATACAAGGTCTAGTAAAACTAGTGTCGGAGATTTCATAATTCCATTCCAATGTCCAAACAATAACAACTTTACAATTTTGCACATAACGTTTCCGACCGAAATCAGTCGGTCAGCTTAAATCGGATACTGACAATGAGTGAGTAACAATGTCAAGTATATACTTGTCTGTCGTTCATTTCGCCATTTCCACTTGCCTGTTTTTAGTAGTGATTAGTAATTCAATTACTAATCCTGTGGTATTGTTACCACCCTGGGTGGCTCTGTGGTTTTGCCACTCAAGCCAAACAATCCGCTTTTCAACTGAAACTGAACGCTGCTGTCACTACTCACTCACAACACCACCAGTAAAATGCAATGCTCTTACATCACCTTCTAATAGAATCCCTAGAAATGTCGAAATCAATATCTAGTATTGTTTGAAAATTGAAAGCCTTCGCACGATCTATTATGACTTCTTTTAGAGTATCACCTCCATCCAGGAATTCCTTCCAGCCAGGTCGCATACAAAAGCACATATTATTATTATATAACACATTAGTAGTGGGGTGACGTACCTCGCCCATGTGACACCTTTTGAGACCTCACGCCAACCCCAATTTTTCTACATTTACTTTTCTCTGTTATTGGAGCTGAATGGAAAGAAAATATGAAATTGTAAATTTCATTTCCAATCCCAAAATCAATTTAGCCAGCAGCCGAGTCCTAATAGAA
>JAANSN010005578.1:0-12154 GCA_036850665.1 Dicranocentrus wangi
CTGATAAAAATTGTGAATAATCAGCATATACAACATTGAAAGGAAGGACACGTCATGCGTCATCTCGTCATTTTTCGTGACATTGACAATGCCAAAAGAAAAGGAACTGGAGATTCGGGATACAAGTAGTGACCTACATAATATCCGATCCCCCCAAAAGTAATTCTAATACCGTGCCTACTTAAACAAACAATTGCTCACGACAAACGCAATATGACAATAAAAATCACCCGGGATGGCGTTGAACGTAATGGGCTTCCGGAATGAGCAATACAAGCGGAATACGAATAAGAAAAGATATGCTGCATTGGCATTCTCCCTTCACCCTTTCCAAAAGTGGCTATCGTACGGGACGGGACTGCGTGACATTGGTGTAGTAAACGCGATATTTATTGACATTCATATTTCGTTCCACTTTCACTTTCTTTGTCTTTACTTTAAAATCGTTGAACGACCCATGCAAACTGCGATCGTGTAAACTTGCTAGCAGTTCTATTTGTTGTGTAAAACATAATATACCCCAGGTTCCACAACTTGTTGCGTGCACGTGATATTCTTTTAACGTTGGCATTTTGCAGTCAACATTATTTGCTAAACTCGCAAACCAGGAATTATGGTGGAGTAACAGAATACTATTAACAATGTATCATTTGAAGCGAAAACATGTGCACGGCTGAGTTATCAAACTATCAGACAACCGATTCTTCTGCTAGAAAAATTAGAAATTGGATAAGATTTAATTTAAGTATTCACATTTTGCAATTTTAATGATTTGGTGTTGTGGTGTATTTTAATACTTCATTCTATATATATTGGTATTTGTGCTTTTCAGTGTGCAGTGTGCACTTTTATTCTGAGTGGGAATACATACAGTTTAGTGTGTACCGGAGGAGAATCTAATTCGGTTTGAGCTCATGGCTCATCTTTACATTTAGGTAGACAGAACACAGGACATGATACCATCATTTCATTTCTCAATATCAATATGCATACATTAGTGCATTAGAATAATAATCAAATATACTACAGGTGTTCTAATAATATACTAAATAATAATGAGTTCACATGGGAGAAATATCGCTGACACATATTTCGGCGACTTGGCCATCAATAACATTGTTGAGGTTCTCGACTCTGCGGAAAATAATGTAGCTTCGTCTCTATCAGTTATAAGTCCGATCACATCATCAGATACAAACGACCTGGCCAATGCTGAAACGAATGTCAAGCCTTGGCTCACTACTCATGTTTTAAAGTGTTATTCCACGATCAAAGCTTGTTTTACAAAGCAATCCCAAGTGTCAGGGGTCAGTTCAGAAGCAATTGCTGATCTAGTTAGCACTATTGCGATCCCTGTACACCCTTTGAGCTTCACATGCTAATTTATTAGCAGAAAATTCTCTCGAAGTTGATACTCGTCTGGAAATTAACTCACCACCGAGTGGAAGCCTGAAGTTTCTAGCAGATCCAGACGGCAGAGGATGCCTTACTTCCTCAGCAGCATGTTCTCGACGAGTAAGGGATTGGTGGACTGGAAAATTGCAGTCTGTAGGCCCAGAATTTTCAGTTAACGATAATATTGAATTAACACCAATGAATACCGACAACATTTTCATGATAAATGGAAATTCTAGTACTCTAAATGCCGATACCGGCGCTTCCTCGGAAGTAGTAAGGCATGACGCGAATGACGGAGAGCAGCTTCATCAAGTTCAAGTTGTCGGCAGGGAATGCTTTCAAGGATTTGCAGTCTGCTATCGGTCCATCAAGCGGCGTGTTTCTGCACAATGTCAGGATACAACCACATATTTGGAATCAGCCTTCGATTGGTCAGTTTTGCAGGCGTATAACAATATTGCTTTTTCAACATGCAGTGTGCCATATCGCTTGGAAATGGACGACGACGGAAAATACACTATCAAGTCTTATATGCTACAAAAGGTAAAGATTTAAAAAATTTGAGCACTACTTATGAAAAAATTTACTCCGGTTGACATGTTCTATTTAGAT
The DNA here is from genome assembly GCA_036850665.1 of Dicranocentrus wangi. Lineage (NCBI taxonomy): Eukaryota > Metazoa > Arthropoda > Collembola > Entomobryomorpha > Entomobryidae > Dicranocentrus > Dicranocentrus wangi. The sequence continues at coordinate 2,011 of JAANSN010005578.1, forward strand.
TGTCTGGGCAATTCAGATGGGATTAGTTATCGCCGGACTCTGCAGAAGACTTTCAATATTCGTAAAGTATATACATCTCGGCCAGCCAGACCCATTCGAATATATGACCCTTGCTATCCTAATTGCTAGTGTGGTAGCTACACTGATGTTTATGAAAATGGCAGCCTGTAGCTCCGACCAACTATTACAGATTCATCAAGCTTTTAAAGGGAAAAACAACAACAATTTGCCACATCTGCATTCAAAAAAGGTAATTTGGAATAAAAGAATTTGCGTACGAGGAGGTTATTTCACGATCGTGGCAAAATTCGACCATTCATGTCAATGGATAGCAGATCATTCTAGAGAATTACCAATATCCCTAATAATATTTAGCAGCCGCAAAAAACATTTGTCGCACGACCATTTTACAAAAAAAATTGGGTTTGGTTTAAAGACTCACAATCAGTGAATTTGGCCATATGCATGTAAAACCTCCTCGCTTTACTTTGCATTTTGCTCAAAGTTTGCATAGCTTATTGACCTAGAGTGTTTAAATATTCACAGACGGGACTGATCACGTGTTTCTTGTTATATTGCTACATTCTCACTGCCATTGCAATTGATGTAGCGATGTATGTGTACAAGTACTACGGTCAACTGCTATTATCTCCAGCCCCTTTGCTGCAAGCGTTTGCTTGTTTCTCTAGAGAAACGTATTTCTGGCAGGATGTAGATGAATGCGAGAAAACGGCATTCCTTGATACATCTGATGTTCCGTATTCCGAAATCCTGTTGGGTTTGCTGGGAATCTTGACATTTGTTTGTGAAAGCTTATTTGGCCAGACTTTGGTACTTGTATTGTTAGCTTGCTCTATCACACTTTGCATCCCTGCCTGGTATGCAACTTGTGACGAAAGATTTGCGGCAACCGGATCCTATCAACTGACAAGAAAGCATGATTTACTAACGGAACTCTTACAAAACCTTTCAAGATTTGTAGGACTAATCGTAACACTTCAGCTGGTAAGCGTTGCGTTTGCTCTACCAGTTTCGCTGAAAATGGCAATCATCGACAGAAACGTTGCATTTGTAACGTTCGCGATTACAACTACAGTTGCTTTGTCATCATTTCTGATTGCAAGTGGAAGCAGCATGCTGGTGGGTTGCTATTTACAGTACAATGTACAGACTCTAATTCAGGCAGGGTTGAATATGATTTTGTTTTAATTAAAGATTGACGAACTTGAGGAAGAATTTACTAATCCTGGCAATAGAAATGAGCTACCAACAGACGGCGTAGCGGCAACAGCATTCTTTCATAAGTTGTTTCGAAAATCGTTGGGAATTGGCTACCGGGGATTATTTGTGCTCAACTTTCGATTTCTGTTTACCGTAAGTTTTCTCTCAATAGTCACAGCAAGCGGGAGTGGTTTAGCTATGGCTGCCGAAGAGTAGCTATATCGTATTTACGCATATGCATGCAAACGTTCCGCGTTCTCTGGACCAGATAATCCCCCCAAAACCTCCCATCCAATTATGAATTCTTTGCATATTTTATACAATGATTTTAATATTATGCTCCATGTCAAAATCTTTGCAGTATCTTGGAATTATTGGAACATTCATTATGATATTATATGAAGCCGCAAAGGACACCCGCGTTCAATCGCCAAAGATCTGAGTAAAGGATCAAGGGTTCAATCACCAAACATCATAGAGATTAACAATTTTCAATAGGTACCTCGCATCGTAACTCCTATCCTGCTTGTCGCAATTCCAAGGTTAGCACATGATTTTGTGAGTTTGCGTTTGTGAGCATGATGCACATGGTTTTATGCATGTCATTATAAAAACACAATAGGGTAACAATTTTGTTTTGTGTCATTAAATTTTATTTACTATTGCACGTACAAGGAACGACACCAATCTGTTAGTTCTCAATTAATTGTAAGTAGTTGCATATATAACTAGCACACCTTGTAAATATTATAGTATTGTAGTAGTATCGTAGTAGCATTGTAGTAGTATTGCAGTAATAATAAGAATACAATTTAGAACACGTTCCATGCGCTATAATAGTAAAAGACCTTATTAAAATACCTTAACAAATATACAATAGGTTAAATGTTATCAATGCATTGGAATCCTTATTGTAATGAAAAGTATGCTCCCTTGTGAAAATAATTAAGTCAAATTGTTATAAATAAAATATTTCCTTTGGTCCAAGCTTTTAAGCTTGTGTAAGATTAAATTGTAGTAAGATAAAATCAAGTCACAAGATTATCCACTATATCGCTTCTAAAGTAGAAGATTTTCCAACATCCGCGTATTCACTCAGTATGAAGATTTCCCTGTTAACAATGCTACTCTTGTTGATCTCAATCCTTGCACTGGTAAGTAAATACGCAAATTGCTGTTACGGAAATTATAGAAGCTTTTTATGTGAAATGTTTGCTAACTGATGCGATTTTTTCACTAGAGTGCTGGTGACGAGGAGAAAAAGCCTAGAACGGTGGAGCGAAAAATAACTTCTCAACAAAGAATGAAAGATAATCATAAATAATAGAAGCAAAACCAACCGATTCTGAATTGTTTTATATGCTAAAACTATTATTAAGGGGTTTGGTCTAGATACTTTCAAAAAACTTTTCTTGCTATCATTTTACTTTTGTTAAATTGGCCTATGTAAACTCAAATATACTGTAAAATTGCTACGTAATTGTGTATGGAAGGAAAAATAACATATTCGATGTAGTATTCTCTTAACTAAGTACCTCAATAATTTACTATCGAAATCTTACAACCGGAAAACCACGAGGACTCAGACGATTTATTGTCATGTAAAAGCTGATTTGTGAAAAGGATGAATGGTAAAATATACTTGTGGGATTTTCTAACTGCATATATATCCTCCAATCCTCCCACAACTCGCTGCTACTGCAAACAACACAGGTATGTCGTGTTTGATTTGTGTTTGGAAGGGTGAAAGGTGACGGTGTTACATGGTGTGGAGATTAAAATAGGATAATATTCAGTTATTATCGGTGGGTGGACAAGTTATTCTCGTCCGGGAGACATCTGCAACCGCAACCTAGTCGATTCAGATGGAAAGTGATTACTCTTTTATATTTAGGTGCCTCGTACACGTCTTCTATCAAATCAAAGGAATTGGGAAATACTTTCCTTTTAACCCCATGATTCATCGTTTCCCTACACACGTGTGTTAATATCAAAAAGCCATCTCCCACAGTGTGAACTACCTTATGAACTACCTTCTATCCCTTTTCTCAAAAATGTTTACAAAATGCCACCGGGACAGTACGGAAAATTACTATACGTGTAGGGATTTCAGTACTATTGTGCTTACATAATTAATTGCATATTTCATACTATAAGCTAAACAGGAAAAGAAAACTCCTATTTTATATGCTTCATATGACAATTTGACAATGCTTTCACTTTCCCTGCAAATGTTCCACCACCTGTTAACCCATCATGAAAGCCGTTTTCACATTGCAGAGGATACGGCGTAGTGAGTAGCGTGCTGCGATGAGCCTTTGTTCGGTTCTTGTTATCTTGTTATTTCTTACGAATTGCAAGCATCCGAGCGACATTTTTCGTCCATCAATAACATTTTCCGTTGTCCTATGGAGTATCCGCTGAAGGTAGCTAACCGTACGTTTTCTTTCACCTAATGACGCAAATTATTCGATACTATAACTTATAAGCAAGTGGTTATATCAACCTAATCAATTTTAAAGAATAGTTTGATACTGTGCCATATATACAGGGGTTGAAACATCTCAAGATGATATTATCTGGGTGCATCTGAAATATTTACTAAAGGTCCATGCATCATGTCTTCCATTTACTATAAAACATTCTTGTTGCTACTATGCATTGGATTTAAATGTATTATAAACACGATAATCGTAAGCGTGCCATGTTGCTTCAAGGCAAAAAAACGGAATACCGGTTTTGCTAAACAAATTCCACTATTGAGTATTTGCACAAGTGGACATTGTGAAATTTGAATTTATGAAAAACGCTTTTATCAAAAAGGGATGGAATATACTCTCGTGACTGGATTCTTTCGTTTATATGTCCGCTTCCGCTTGCATCATGCATTATGAGCATTGACACTACATACTATATAACTAGAGAAAGGTAGAATTGGGGACGAATTGCTTCCCCCACTTTCTCCGGTTACGAATATATAGAATATTACAGCTGAATACAACCAATAGGAATAGGAATATTGAACACTTCCCAAAAGGGCATTATAAAATTAAACTGGAATGCATTGCTGGATTGTGGATTTGCATGGACTGGCTCATGTAAACTAAATACTCTTCCTTTGGAGTTTTGCAAGTTATTTGGAATTTAACGTACATAGCCGTTTGGTAACAAATATACCCAAATGAACATCATTTTAGTGTGGGGTCGTACCTAGCCGTATTTAGTTCATCGTCAGCTTAAGAAGGAAGTAGTGTGTCGTGTGAAGTTTTGTGGATTTGTTCCATCAAACAAGTGTCAAGAATTTCTGTTTTTCAAGTTGATAGTAAGTTTCATCTCCTGTCTGATGGTTCATAATTATATTACGATAAAATACAATAAATTAAGAGATTAAAATAAAATTATATAACAAGGAAGTTAATTAGCTTAAACCCTATCAGGCTATCAGACAATTCATGAATCGCAATGAATTCCAGGGTAATGCCGCACGGTGATATAATATCAACTGACTTGGATACCGATCACATCTCAATAATTGTAGAGCAGTGCACCAAGATAACAGTCCTTGCTCCTCTTCCAAAAAACACAACTCCGCAGCCAGTTTTCTCACGAAGAAGTCAAGACTTTGTAGGTCAGCCTAGCAGCCAAGGGGATCTTCGTCGTGCATCCGAATTCTACAACAGAGTACGAAATTGGTTTACCACGAAACGGAATGGCGTAGTGGCTACCAATATCATCACAAAAATCGAAGATGATTTCCTACCCGATTATTCCAACTCTGGTGAGATTTTTGCAATTCGTAATCCCGTTAGTGCAAAGGAAAGCACCCCGTAATCGCAATATATTTCACGATTGCTGATAAAATTAGGTGTTGTAAACCGAGCGAGTTAGTAATAACATAATTTCGAATAATCAGTAGGTATATAATATTGAAAGGAAGGACGCGTCTTGCGTCATGACGTCAGATGCCGTGACATTGACAATATATAACATTGAAAGGAAGGGCAGGTCACGCGTCATTTTTTGTGACATTGACAATGACAAAGGAAAAGGAACTGGAGATTCGGGATACAAGTAGTAACCTAGTACTACTAGTAACCTACGTATCCACCAATAAGTAGTTGTAATATCGTGCCTACTTAAACAAACAAGTGATCACGACATACGCAATAGGACAAAAAAAATTACCCGGGATGACGTTGAACGTGTTGGGCTCCCGGAATGAGCAATAAACTCGGAATAGGAATATAAGAATTCTCCCTTCATCCCTTTCAAAAGTTACGCAAGTGGATATCGTACGGAACGGGTCTGTGATATTGGTATGCGATATTTGATATTAATATTTCGTTCCACTTTCACTTTCTTTGTCTTTACCTTAAAATCGTTAAATGACTCATACGAATAGCGATAATGTAAGCTTATGCTGCCCAAACACAGAATGTACTCCTGTTGAAATTGTGATATATTGCATTTTGGATGTATCTAGGACCTTGAAGACTCTGGAATTGTTCACCTTCCCAATGCACACAGCAATTGTTGCGTGCACGTGTTATTCCATATTGCTATTGCTATAAACCACAGGATTTGCTAGACTCTGTCAAAAGGAATGTGTGGAATAACAGAATGCTATTTACAATTTTCCAATGAAAGCATGTGCACGTCTGAGTTATCATGTTATCAAATTCAACACGAGTTTTGGGGTAGGCAAATAGGAGCCAGGATTAAATTTCAATGTATTTTTCAATTTATGTGTTTGGATGCTCTAATTTAACTCAATTACAATGAGTTTACACGCGAGAAATATCGCCGACACATGTTTAGGCGACTTGGACATCATTAACATTGTTAAGGTTTCCGAAAATTTCTCCGAGGAAAATAGTGTAGCTTCTTCTCTGTCAGTTATAAATCCGATCCCGTCATCAGATACAAACGCCCTGGCCAATGTTGAAACAAATTTCAAAGCTTGGCTCACTAGTCACGTTTCAGAGTATTATTCCACAATCAAAGATTGCTTTACAAGGAAGTCCCATAATGTATCAAGGGTCAGTCCAGAACACAGGGCTGACATGAGACGCACTAATGCGACCACTGACGACATTTCCGTTCCACATGATAATTTATCAGCAGAAAATGCACACCAGACTGATAATTATTGTTCGGAAATGAACCCACCACCGAGTGGAAGTCGAGAGTTGCTGGTAGATGAAGAAAGCGGAGCATGTCATAAATCAGCAATAGCATGTTCTCGACGAGTTAGAGATTGGTGTAATGGAAAATTACAGTCTGTAGGCTCAGCATTTCCAGTTAACGAAAATAATGTTATTGAATTAACACCAAAGCACACCGACAATATTTTCATGGTAAATGGAAATTCTAGTAATCTAAATGCCGATACCGGCGGCGCTTCCTCGGAAGTAAGGCACGACGCGAATGACGAAGAGCAGCTTCATCAGATTGAAGTTGTAGGCAAGGGATGCTTTCAAGGATTTGCAGTCTGCTGTCCGTCTATCAAGCGACGTGCGTCTGCACAATGCGAGGATACGACCACATGCTTGGAGTCAGCCTGCGATTGGTCAGTTTTGCAGGCGTATAACACTGTTGCATTTACAACATGCAGTGTGCCATATCGCTTGGAATTGGACGAGGACGGAAAATACGCTATAAAATCATATACTCTACAACAGGTACGTATAATAACAAGTTTAACTATTTTTTTAGCATTTCTAACAGAACGAAAAATTGACTCCCGTTGATTTTATGCACATTGATTCAGATTGTCTGGGCGATTCAGATGGGATTGGTTATAGCCGGACTCTGCAGAAAGTTTTCAATATTCGTTCGGAACATGCATCTCGACCGGCCAGACCCATTCGAATATATGAGAATGGCTAATGTAAGTATTACAGTATTAGCTACACTGCTGTTTATCAAAACTGTAGCCTGCAGCTCTGACAAACTACTACAAATTCATCAGGCTTTCAAAACGAAAAACAACAACAATTTGCCACATCTGCATTCAAAGAAGGTAATATATGGTTGTAATTTGTAATATTTTGGTATACTCGTGTTTGCATATTATGTGGGGGTTTTTACATTAGAATCACAGTTATGAACCACTAGAATGGATCACGAGAATCACAAGTCTAACCGTCTTAAACTCATATAAAGAAGAAACTGTGTGTTGGCTATAATCAAGGAGTTGATGAACATAATTATGATAAATATTCACTTATTCACAGATAGGACTGATTACGTGCGTCTTATTATATTGCTTCATTGTCACTGTCATTATCATTGACGTAGCGGGGCACGTTTATGAATTCTCCGGTGAGCTGGACCTGTCTCCCGCCACCGTCCTGCAAGCATTAGCTTGTTTCTCCCGAGAAACGTATTTCTGGCAGGATGTGGATGAATGCGGGGACACAGGATTCCTAAACGTATCTGATGTTCCGTATTCCGAAATCATGCTGGGTGTGTTGGGGATGTTAACATCAATTTGTGAAAGCTTATTCAACCAGAGTTTGATCCTACTGTTATTAGCTTCCTCCATCACGCTGGTCATCCCTGCTTGGTATGCAACTTGTGACGAAAGGTTTACTTCAATCGGAACCTATCAACTAACAGCAAAACATGATTTGCTAACAGAATTGTCACAAAACCTTTCAAGATATGTGGGGCTAACTCTAACACTTGAGCTGGTAAATGTTGCCTTTGCTCTACCTGTTTCACTAAAAATTGCAATTATCGATAGGAATGTTGCGGCTACAACTTTCGCGATTGCAACCACTGTCGATTTGGCATCATATGTGATTGCAAGTACAAGCAGCATGTTGGTAAATTACATTGCAATATATGGAGATAAAAGTACATTTTATGTTTATGTATGACAATGTTTATGATTGAATGAGCGTAAAATTGTGCAAAGATTCAGATGGGATTCGACATTCTAATCTAATTATAGATTGATGAAATGGAGGAAGAATTTACCAATCCTGAGAATAGGAATGACCTGCCCAGAGACGGAGTGGCAGCGACAGCGTTCTTTCACAAGTTGTTTCGGAAATCACTGGGAATCGGCTATCGGAGATTATTCGTGCTCAACTTTCGATTTATGTTTACGGTAAGTTTTCTATCTTCAGCACATAAGCATTTACTCTACTTTAGCCCGCTTTAGCAAAAATGGAGAATAAAATTAATTGTCAAGGAATAACTTCACCAGTCTAAGTGTTCTCCACCGATTGATCTCCACCAAATATTACACAGTAGAAACAACATCTAATCTTGCTCTTGATAATGAACAGGGAATCTGTTCGAAAGCTCGAGCATTAAATAAGTTATCAACCTCAAAACGCCATTTCTATGTCATGAGGAACATCTAATCTAGTCTAAAGCCCGTAACACGAAGCTAATATTTTCTTCCAAGATTTTAATATGCTTCCTATGAACTTGTCTGCAGTATCTGGGAATCATTGGAACATTCGTCATGATATTGTATGAAGCTGCAAAGGACACCCTCGGCCAATCACCAATGATTTGAGACTAGAAAGGACACTGGAATTTAAGAATACTCCTGACAAAAAGGAAATCGCAGTTGAATGCTTTTGCCTGTAATGGATCTATAGTTAAGCAGAAATGATGATATCGTGATGATGCCATTAGACATCGCACAATGATGATTTGGTTGTTTCCTGCCATTAAATTTTATTTATTGTACTTACAAGGAATCACAACAACGCGTAAATAGTCTAATATAACACGCATTTTGTAAATATATATTTATGTATGGTAATAACAACATTAGCTAGTCAATCCTTCAAGTTTGAGATAAAGCGAAGGTAGATACGATGTGTTTAAAATACAAGATCATGTTGCACATATACCTTAACAACAAAGTTCTAATACATGCTCTTCTAAACGTTTAAAGAGAAACGTACTTACAGTTAGTGTTTAACTAGTCATGTTGTACTGTTGGTTGACCTTGTCCCATTTGCAATAATTAGTAAACATATACACAATAAATTTAGAAATTCTTATTACAATCCATTGCAAAAAACTATTCTATAATATTATGTAGTGTGCAAGTGTGCATTGCAAATCTCTTTGTGAAGCAAAGTATATTGCCTTGTAAAACAATTAAACCAAATTACTTTAAACACGTAAGCAAGTTGCCATATATGAATTGCGTTAATTGGATTTTAGCTAGAACAAGTCACAAGACTATACCTATACGTTCTTACTTTTGGGGTAGAAAGTTTTCCAAGTTTTGCGTTTTCATTATGAACCTATCCGTTTTAACATTATTTCTGATGTTGTTCTCCATCTTTGCACTGGTAAAAGCAAATATCGAAATTGCTATATTACGAAAAATAAACTTTCCGTGTGTAGCTTTGTAATCAATGCAATGTTTCGCTAGGGTACATATGGTGAGGAGGAGGAGGAGGAAAAACCTAAAACAAAAAAGTGGAAGAACAAAGTAACTTCGGAGCAAAGAGGCAAAAATAATTTTGGTCGTGGTAAATAAATGAAATCATAAAAATGGACAATACTAAAATTGCTATTTACTCATGGCTCGTATTACAAATTACAATTGTTATTACTATTACCATTATATTACTATTGTATTAAGATTCTAAATTACTTTCGATGGCATACTACATTTTTGTATACTATAAACCTTAACTTCAATTAAAATAGTTTAAAATAAAACAAACGATTTTTTTAAATAAGATGTTGTGACATGTTGTAATTTTCCAGAATAAAAGTCAAACATCTATGTTGGCCTACATATTATTATGACATATATAATAATAAAGAGATGTAAACTTTTTAGAAACGTAGCTGAAAAGTTTTAAAGCTGTTAAAAAGTTAAAAAGCTGACAGAGCTGACCAGACAGACAGACAGAGCTTAACTGTGTTGCTTAACATC
>JAANSN010005579.1:0-12151 GCA_036850665.1 Dicranocentrus wangi
TTTTTTTTGCCTGTTTTTATAATGTACCATGTACACATGGCACATAATAACAGAGTGATGATATAGCTACGTTTTTACGAAATGAAAGGGTAGACGGAAGAAAAGAAGGTAAGTAAGGTTACACGGGTTTTCATGACTACTGCTCCCCGTTTCATAAAAACCTCGTGAGCTATATATTCGTATATTGACATGTTGCTGACACGTGAAATTAAGACTAAGTTCCATTTCAAATAAGTTTACGTATAACAGCAAATCTGTATTTTAAATAATAGCTAACCCCGTAAAAAATAAAAAACGAAAAAAATTATAAATCCTAAAGTTTCGTCATGACTTTGAAAAGGAGGGTGGTTGCGACATAGCTTATGTCTAATAATTACTACCAGCTTGTTCTTGAAGTATGGCACGTGGACTTGTCCTACAATTTCAAAAAGCGAGGAAGTGATACTAATTCAACGGTTTCAACTGAATTGTCATTGCACGTCATTCAAACACATTGTCTGGCCATATTTACTTCCTTTGTATATTTAATTTGATTGGCAAGTTATTTTATACCGTGAAACTTGTAACATGGCATGCATGCATGGCTCACAACAAAGGTACCTCACGGAAATGACAGCATGATTGACAAGCTAAATAAATGCTTCCTCCTATCCTTGCCATTTCCTTTTCCTTGTTTTAATGCATGTCCACCCGCCTATTACACTCATTCGTGAAAATTGAAGGAAGAGTGGTGGTTCCTCCAAGGTTCCGACTTATAAAACCATTTTAAGACACAAGAAACCAGCACATAATATTATACGTTTAAAATAATGAAATTCCCGAGGTGGCGGCAAGTAGTGGTCCTCCTCCTCGCTCTGATTGCCCTGCCACCGGGCAAAAGGCTCCACTGCTGGAGAAGAGTTGCGCAACATGGAAATGCCATTTGAGGAGCGGGAGCGACTACTCTACCTCGTCAAGTGCAACTGCACCACAGTCTCCACCTTTACCGACTTTGTACGAAACAACCAGCAGCCCTGGAACGATCACATGTTGGGATTGGGACCCCGCTGGATAATCTTCAAGAGGTACGACATTGGCGTCAACAATCTGATAGCCGTGGCCACTCGGCATCAACAGGAGCTCCCGGTCGTGGTCTACTTCGAATTGCCGGATGAGACGGGTCGCCCAGTGTTGCACAGCCTGCACCAGTTCTACTATCCCGTCTTCCGGGATGTGACCGTCACTCTGTACATTCGAGACGTGGCTATCGTTCCGGGACGCCACCCACCCCACTTCGATCCCATTGCTTGGAGCCATCCCACAATCAAAATCATGCTGTTGGTCCAAAATGGAGAAGCCCTCCGCTTTCTTCACGTCTGCCAAACTGGACCAATCCGGATTCCGGATAATGTGGCGATCTCACTGAGGAAGGAGGCGGCGCCCAAATGTCAGGTCCCGAAACTCTACGCCTATCTCGAGTCGCAAACCACTGTCGTCGAGCCGGATAGGAGCTGCTTGCTCGATTCGCGCTCGAAAATGTTGTCAATGTACAGGGACGACGGCAACGGCATGATGGCACCACCATCAATCCGGTGTGCCCCTGACGTCACCATTTTGGAGACGCTACAGGAAGTACACAACTTCACCACTCGAGTCCTTCCCGACTTGCAAACCATAATTGGAGCTTCACAGTCCATCATTGGAGACATACAGACTTACATCAGCTCGTACTACATGTGCGGAAGCACGTTCCTTGCCGGCTCCTCCCACGAGTGGCTGATCTACTGCCCAAAAAATGTGGAAGGCAGGATGAGTTTCAGCTACTGGGTGGCGCCCTTTGAGCTCTGGGTGTGGATCGCGTTGCTAGTTACGTACTTGCTGCTGGTCGCCTCCTTTTCTAAACTCAAGTCCGTGATGAGCGTGATTGTGGAGGGGTTGTCGGTGATGTGCGCCTTCATCCGGCATGTTCCCTCCTCCTCCTCCAAATTCTACTGCTTTCTCTTCTTCGCCGTTCTCATCATTTCGACGGGGTACGAGAGCAAAATCACCAGTCAGCTCATTGCCCCACCGGATCCGTACATATTCCCCGATTTGAAGGCCCTCCTGGACGCCCGCTACAAAATCCTCTTCTTTCGAGACAGAAATCTCAACGTGGAGCTTTGGGGCAAATACCAGTTTGAGTTCAAATCCCGGGGAATTCTCCGCCGGCTCACGGATAGTTTCGCCACTCTCGATTCCCCCGATCCTCTGAATGCCCCCTACAAACTCTTCAAGTATCTGCTGGAGGGGGACCCGGATTATGGCAGGGTGACCACGGTATCCACCGCAGAAACTCGGAAGGAGGATCACACCCTCATGAGCCTCAAACTGGTTCCTTGGTACGGAGACGAAGGGTTTTGTTACCACCTTCCGGAGGCGCTGACGCTCCACCCAGTGGGGATCCGGTGGATTGTGCGGACCGCCAACAGGTTCTGGCTCAAGCGGACTCTGAGGACACTAATGGAGTCCGGACTGTCGACCTTCTGGAAGAAACATTTCATCGAGGGGCAGATATGGAGGGTGGGGAGGAAAGAGGACCGGCTTAAACGGGAAAAGAAATCGTTAATCAGGTTAGTCAGCCCAACGAGTGTTTTTTAAAGGAACCTCATTGACAATAACGCTTTTATATTACCTGCCTTTTTGTATTTCCAGGTTTTCGCATGTTGCCAGTTTCTTCGTCATTTGCGGTGTTCTTCAGCTTCTCGCCCTCATCATCTTTGTGCTTGAACTTTTTGCGCAGAAATGGAAGTTGGAGGAGACAGTTGGGAAATACCGGTGCAAAGGAGGAGGAGGATGGATCTCTAATAACAACCGGGTGGTGCAAATCAGACCGGGTTTAACTTCAGGGAGAAAAGACAAAAAGTGTCCATGTTTTGGACTAAGGCAGATAAAAATATGTCTGAAGGCAATTACAAGTTGTAATCAATAAGTTTTAATACGAATGAACAAATTTACTGCTACACTTCAATATTATGATACTTACCTGTCGATTATCAATATTAAATTACTATTTGTCTATACAATAGATTCATATTTAGTTTTGTGAAGTTTCAATGTCTTAACACTTAATTTAAACATGTTTCCAAAATAAACAGTAATTTGAGGCATTTGAGCAAACAACTAAGAGGCTGGTCGAACAAGTACAAGGGTGCTGGCAACGTTGTTCCCCAGCACGTTCAAATAGAGCATTACACTTTCCTCGGTAACCAGAAATCGGGCTCCACACTTGACGGCGACCTCCCTTTGCGCCAACCACTGCCTACCACTAATGACCCGGCGACTCCTCGCATAAAATGGACGCATTTGCATTTGCCTTCTCTTTCTTACAATCCTGTTGCTCACCTTTTTGACCTTTGCTGCCAATCCCAGGAAATACGTTGACAATGTCAGGCAGGCTATAACCACGGCGAAGGAAATGAGAGCGAGAAGTGGAAGGATTTTCCAGGAATTCACACAAAACCAGGCCGCAATGCAGGTAAAGGCTAGGCCCCAAGTTACAAGTTGCTCCACGGAGTTGCTGAGATAGCTCTCGCCACTCGCAAACACAATCCGAAGCTGAGTGTAATATTTCAAAACCTTCCAGTCTGGCATCATCATCATCAAGCTATTATTATTATTATTATTATTATTATTATTATTATTATCACAGTGGAGTAAAAATTCCAAGTAGTGTTCGGTAGTCACTAGGGTTGTCATGATGACCAGGAGGAATTGCGAGATGTACGAGCAGAGATCCATAAAGAAGAGTAAAAGTGGAGGAAAGGAGAGGAGGGTGACGAGGAGGAGTTGGAGGGTGGATTGATAGACCCGCTGCTGCTGAGGCAAGAGCCAGTGCTCGAGGAGGAGGTACACGGGATTGGCATCTAAGAAAACTCCAAGAATGAGTGGCACAAGCGGTCCACTGACAAACCCATTTTGGAGCACAAGGCACAACATCAGGAGTCCAGGTATATCGAAATAGCCTTCTTGTGTGACTTTCTTGACCCATTCTGGGATTTAAATTAAATTAGAGTTCATTGCCACGTTACCAGAACCTGATATAAACGCTTGTGTAAATCAGAATTAATGCCTTACTTATGTTGGAAATGAGGTGACACACGAGATAGTTGTATGCCACTACAAACCCTTGCGACCGACCCATCGTTACGCAGCCCGAGCTCTGGAAAATGCAGCAAATCAGGGACAGCAAGCAGGTCATTGCTTGTAAAGGAGTAAGCAGCCCTGTTCCATCATCATTATTATTATTATTAAACTGTCTGGTGGAGCGTGCTAATAAAAGGTAGGCTGAAGCCATTGGCGGCATGAGTCGAACTATATCACGCGCACTCAAAAACGAACTGGTGGTAGTAGTAGTAGTGCTCCGCATCGACAAGATCAAGACAGTCTGAGAAGGAGCATGATGATGATGTCGTGATAATGGTAATAATAATAATGACATTTTGAAAGGAAATGGAAACATTCTGCCGGATGTGACTTGGTAGATTTTGAATGCCAGGATTAGCCGAGGGGAGAAAACAACAGTGGATGGTTCACTCGCGGTGTTTGCCATTTCTGACGTCAATGAGGATAAATCTCTGGATTTGTGATTGAAGGTAGAATTTATGTCACGAAGCGTAGCAGGAAAAACGGGAATGGGGCTCATGCTCACTCTGGAGAAAATCTTGAGTTAGCTGGAGAATCGATTTTTTTGGAAACACATAATTGACATAACTTGCGCAAGTGAGGTTGGAACAAGGGAATATAATGTATGGGATTTAGGGGCTGAAACCGAGAGGAACCCCTTTGGGCTTTGTTAAAACCGATATAACTATAATCTATAGCATTCAAGCAAGGTAAAAAAAGCTGAAAGTGGGCTCGGCTGATCTCGACCTCTATTATCATATCATCAGTCGATGGATTGTGTTGTGAGCAGAGTGAAGGTTTTTGATTTGAGCTGACGAATTTAATAAAGGAGCAAAACATGTAATATCACGGGAAATTAAATAATAGAGTAGAATACCGGGGAATACTTAAGGGAATCCGCTATTGCAAAACGCCCGTATTATAAAGTGAATGAGGAGGCAGAATAGATGGCTGCATGCTTCACACAGTTATTATTATTATTATTTCAAATAATTTCATGTTTCTCATTTGTTTAATGTTCTATCAACCGAACGACAGAAAGAACCAATTTCGTCCTGAGGAGTGCGAGTGAGTATGTACGCCGCCGCCATGCATTTCACAAATTGGCTGAAAAAAATTTGCGGATGCAAAACGTGTTTGTTTGACTCAAAAATGAACGTTTGTAATGAGAATACGTACTTTAAATAAAAAGTCATGTTTGCGGGAAGAGTGGGAGAGTCTCATATTACAAGCTGGAAAACGGATGTGGGATTTTTTCTCGAATAACAGAATGAATAGTGGCTAAAAAGTAGCGATTGATTTGTTTTGACAGTACATATGCTGGAATTCATTATAAAATGCCTGTTAAAATTGTAACTGCAAATACTATTATTTTAATGACGCATAATCACAGTTGCACAGCAATATTTATTCCACGTGTAGTATTCCCCCTGACAAGCAACAAAAATGAAATGAACTCCATTAAACTTTAAATTAGTCAAAAATGATAACCTTAGGATACTTAATTTGCAAAAATCTGCATATACACCATAGTTGAATGACAACGAAAGGTGGTAACATGGTTTCGTACCTAGTTTTACCAAGCATAATATGTCGTGCATGAGACAATCGTCCTTGTGGCTCTTTTTTTATTGTAGGATTAGGATACCAATCAGAGTTGATAGTTTTTTTATATTAAACTTAAACTTACAAATCAGATGGACAGTCGATAGGTCTACTTAGTCGAAGCCCGTCTTTAAGTTCCTTCGGAAATTCGGGTGTCCAGCACAGTCCAGGATATGGCGAAATTCCTGCCTGACAATCAAATATTCTCCGCTTACGCCACAACTTACAAAATGCAAACTTTCAAAGCAATCCCACCCACCGTATGAAAATATTTCCCAAATTGTGACTGCATACACCCAAACATCCGACTTCTCGGAAAACTCCATACGCTGAAGGGCCTCCGGAGACATCCACTTCCACGGCAGCAGGGCCTCCTCACTTGATTTGGTGTAATTAATATTCTCATACAACTTGCGTGAGAGTCCAAAGTCGGAGATTTTGAGGGACAGGTTTTGCATTAGGAGTACATTTCTAGTCGCCAGATCTAGGTGAGTAAACTTATACCCGGTTATGCAAGTTTTTCGGACCCCCTCCATCCGGCATGCAATGAACCCCTTCCAGCCGACACCAAAACCCATCCAGTCGACACCAAAACTAATCCCCCCTAGTCGACACCAGAAAAATTAAAAATCCCGTTTTAACACTTCCTGTGTTCACTAATGCTTTGCTTGCGTGTCGAGGCTTAGTTGTTTTCAATATGAGCTACGCCATCGCACTTACATTGGATCAAAAAGTTCCTAAAATGATTTACTTGAAACTATCCCAAGTAGAATTGTTAACTAAACATGAACAAAGCAATGTAACCAAAAATAACACGCGCAAAGGAGAGTTATACAGAAAAAAATTGATTCACAAGCCCCCTTGTTCAAAATCATATATGGATTTAAATTTATGAAATTCGGTGAATACGAATGTAATTTCTTCAACACCCTAAGCCCGTGAATGCAAATATAAATTAGGTAACCTGTCTTGTTGAATTAAACTTGTGAAATTTATTCAAGGCCCTCAGGGGTGAAAAGAACACCAGTGACGGACTCGAGCAAGATTAAATTGAAATGCCAGAGAGTTGTTCTATTGCCCCAATGTAATTTCATAAACTCCATCTGACCGTGAACTCAGAAATAAATTAAACAAGAACAACGTCTTGGCTTGAAGTTATGTAATTCATTCAAGACCCTATGGATGAGAATCCATTGGAGCAAGCTGGATCAGGGATTTTATGCTGATCCCTGCTAAATATTCAGGGATTTTCCCTGCTGATCCCTGATGTTTTTCAGGAACATTTTTTATCCCTTTTGCCCTGTGTTTTCAAGGATTTTTATGGAATAAGCAATATTAAGCTAGCCCTGTAACTTTGCTCTGGAGCGTTCGAAAGCGCTCCCAGGAACAAAAAATTAGGATCTCTTTTTGCAGAATTTGCTCCCGGGACAAAAACCTTTTTTTGCACCCCCGTAATATTTTGACATCTCGTTTTGCAAGGTCTTAATGTTTTATATTAATTATCTTATAATTACCCTTTTTTCTAATTTTTACTTTCAGAGTACACATATTAAACACCGTAGTATTCAACTGTCCAATTACAGAGGCTAGCGTGTGTTGTGAAGCTAGCTATTTTACTATTAGTAAGCTTCGCAGGCAGGCATGTGAATCAAAAGCGAGTCTTCCATCGAAAATTGGAATGCATTTTTAAACTTATCACCAACGTACAAAGGACAATGGGAACGATATGCATATCATGATATTGATATTGAACGGCATGTCTATGAAAATAATATTGAGAGTACCGCAGAAGATGGAGAAACGTCAAAAGAATGAGAATTTGCAATCGTCAAACAGTCGTGAGACATCTAGAAAACGTAAACACCCAAGAGCAGCAGCCACAAAAAAATCCATAACGGCAGGATCAAAAGACACGGAAGACAGTGGAACTGATAATTCCAATACCTCCACTAACGAAACACCGGTTACTAATAAGCTGCCGCGGGAGGAAATGCTTAGTGAAGCGCATAAATTATTACAGAAAAACACTCCACGTTCGTTGAGTAACGAATCTTTAAAAACACCTGACGTTCAATTGGTGCAACCAACAACCACCTGCTTTGCTGACGAGAAGTCATTCAAACCATTGCCGTGGTGGACCAAGTACCGGGATATCAATATTCTCGGAATGGACACCGAAAGAGTAGTTTATGCAGAACCACCAAGTAGTAAACCTCAAAGCCAATGTGCAGAATGCACGGTCACAAATGGGCTAAATAAGAGATTTTCTACCATTATGGTGTGTATAACTACTCCGGTAAGCCGCCTCTAAGGAAACTCCCATTATCTTGTGCCACCGAACGCCTAAGAATACTTTTTAAAAACCGCTTAATTGTTGTGTATGACGGAACAGCAGATTTCGCTGGTTTGAACCTTAACATTCAAAAGGACAAACTAGACGTCTTTGATCTTGCCGATTACTATCAAAAAGAAAACCCCAACGAGAAAGGAGCGTTGTACCCCCAGAAAATCAGTTTAAAACGTTTAGTAGAACACTTCTACGGTGTAGAAATCTGGACAGCACTCCAGTAAGGAAGATGCGTACTGGACCTTAAAAATATTTAAACAGCAGTGTATAAAAAGTCATTCGAGGCCATGGGCTCGAGATTACAGGGACTATTCCCAATTTTCTAAATTTCCGGACAAACCTGCGGGATTGCGGAAGAGGAAGAAGTAGAGTTCCTAACTAACGCTTGTTATATTAATGAATAAATAAACGCTTAATAAATATTACCACGACGGGATCGCGACGAGGATCACCAGTATTCCTAACTGAGTTTTGTTACGCGTTAACGTACTACATATAATATAATTTGTTTGTCGATGATTGCAGTTATTTTGCATTCATAATTTCATTTAACTTCTCGTAAGCTCCTTTAGTAGTCTCTCTTCATCTCTTTCTCTTAAAAGTCAAGCATGATGAGTTTGCGAGTGGGAGGAGGAAGAGTGAACCTTTAGGACTCCTCTCTTCCTCTTGTGAGTGACCACACTAGTCCTTCATTGTACATACATACATTCCTAGACCTACATATACCCAAGGTCCCTAGAGTAACTATAGTAAGATTGAGGAATTTTCTCTAAAACTACGGGAAGTTATAACTTATAAGAATAGAAATATCACAGTAATAGAGAAGAAGCCCTAATGCCAGGAGGATTGAATTGTAAAAGGTTACAGAAAGTGGTATGCCTATGTGGAGGGAGAGGGAGAGAGAGACATGGTTGAATTTTGCATTTCCTTTCAAGACTCGTTCACTGGGGATGTCCGCATTGCATAGAAAATATCTATACCCACATCACACTCAACTTTGTGATGATCGCAATAATATTAATAGGAGGATATATACATATATTTCATTCAATACATCTCTTTCTTCATAGACTTTTACCATTTAATATGAATTACTACTGCGCCTGAAATATATCACAGTTGATATACTGACTTCCTTTTTCGTAAAAAATGGGTGTACACAATAAACGTTGAGAATTGTGTGATATACACACGTAAAAATTGGATTACTTACGGCAAGGAAATTGGGTTCAATTGAGTACAACTCTTGAACTTAAAAGGAAAGATTATATTATTTTTTTTATACGGAAGGATGTCACGATAGCAGGAGTACTTATGTCAGCTCAGGCGTGATGACTCTCCTCAACTTGCCGGCGAGAGATTTTTTTTGTTTGAAGATGTTTGCTCACCTGAAACCTAGGGTTAACAGTTTAACATCTTATAACCCTCATAAATTCATCGGATAACGATATCAAACGAAACAGAATGAATATAAAATTGAAAAAACGAAAGCTTTTTTCTCTCTCGCCTTTTGCAATTTTATATATATGATGGCCTTGCGTATACTGATATTACTTACATAATATGTAGGAGAACTGGTAAGGTGGACGCGTACGTATCATATTGCTTGGGAGAGAATACATCATTCGTGTCTGCTGGCCAAAAAACCTGTACATAAGATCAGAGCAGATTTGAGCTCTTTTGGCTCCCAGCACGGTCCACCACGTACTTGTTCATATGTATAGCTTCTTAGTTGAGCTTTCAACATAGGTACATATTATTAGGTTGTTTTGTTTTGTTCGCTACGAGTTTTGTGTAACACAAATATAAATAACCATTTATTGGGAAAACAAATACGATAAAATAAAGTTTTTATATCCTTCCAGTCATTATAATAAAGATTTATAGTAACCATAACCTATAATCATGGCGGCATTGTTCGGATATTTTAAGAGATTGAAAAGTTTTGCATTGCTGGATA
This sequence comes from Dicranocentrus wangi, assembly GCA_036850665.1. Taxonomy (NCBI): domain Eukaryota; kingdom Metazoa; phylum Arthropoda; class Collembola; order Entomobryomorpha; family Entomobryidae; genus Dicranocentrus; species Dicranocentrus wangi. The sequence continues at coordinate 10,053 of JAANSN010005579.1, forward strand.
CGTAGACCTTCGAGTTAATTTTGAAAACAATTAATGACATTGATAACTTTGAAGGTTTTTAGGAGTTTGGGGTTGTTGAGGAGTTTGTGCAGAAACTAGGATTGCCTAGCGGGGCTGAGGTTAAGGATTGGATAGGAAGTGCTAAATGCACAGTATCAGAAGGGAACGGTGTGAAAGATTATGGGTACTTTTCTTATTGAAGATGCCGTGTATGCTGGGAAAAACTTTGCAAATGGAGAAAAGCTTATTATCTCAGACAGGTTGGACAATTAGTAAATACTTTATTTATTTATTATTATTATCATCGTTATTAGTAGAACTTTGACTTTGAGATATGAGATACGTCTGGGTTACAGAATCTCTTCGTTTGTGTGTTACACGTGTTACAGTGTTATTGTAGAGGAGTTAAAACGTTTTAAGAAGTGTGAATGGGGCCTTGAATAAATTTCACAAGTTTAATTCAACAAAACAGGTTACCTAATTTATATTTGCATTCACGGGCTTAGGGTGTTGAAGAAATTACATTCGTATTCACTGAATTTCATAAATTTAAATCCATATATGATTTTGAACAAGGGGGCTTGTGAATCAACTTTATTCTGTATAACTCTCCTTTGCGCGTGTGTTATTTTTTGTTGCATTGCTTTGTTCATGTTTAGATAACAATTCTATTTGGGATAGTTTCAAGTAAATCATTCTATGAACTTTTTGATCCAACGTAAGTGCAATGGCGTAGCTCATATTGAATTCAACTAAGCTTTGACACGCAAGCAAAGCTTTAGTGAACACAGGAAGTGTTAAAACGGGATTTTTAATTTTTCTGGTGTCGACTAGGGGGGATTGGTTTTGGTGCCGACTCGATGGGTTTTGGTGTCGGCTGGAAGGGGTTCATTGCATGCCGGATGGAGGGGGTCCGAAAAACTTGCATACCCGGGTATAAGTTTACTCACGTAAAACTAAAATGAATGAAAATACTTCGCCTTTCATTTTCAGTGAGTATGATAAAAATACATTTTATGACATATGAAGATAAACTTGTGTTCTTTGTTTCACTTTTGTATTCTGTGCGAAGGAAGGAACTTAATTTTGTGCTAGGAAGTTTTGACCAGCTCCTAGGTTATTTTTTTTATTTTTTATTTTTTTTTGAAAATTATCTGACATTTTTTGCGGATTCAGGTTATCTTGTAGGAAGGAGGCTTGCAACACCTACGATTCGGTCCGTACAATATAATATATTGTTGTCATTCTTTTGTGTTTCATCCTGTTCCTACTATATCTCAACTGAGCATGTCTTCCCCCTTCTCAATCAAGCATAAGCTGCCCGGCAATTAACTCTTTTGTGTTTTAAGTTCCATGGGAAAGTTTTACCGTGAAAATCGACATGGCTCACAAAGCACCTCACGGAAATGTCAGTATGATAGACAAGCTAAAAGGAAATACATATCCAATTAGCCTAGCCATTTATTTGCTTTATTCCTATTGCTACCATGTTTTAGAAATTGGTTGCCATTTTTGTAGATGCAAGCATACCATACTCTTGAAATTTTTGGCATGACATTGAAAAGAAGATTGCGATTGCAATACTAGCGATTATTATAGGTTAAAAGAGGGATATATTACCATTACCACTATGCTAATCGTGTTGAGCATAAGCGTATTGTTCTCCCAAGTGGTGGACAAGCATTTCAAAATGGGAGGCATGCGAATTCAGCGGTTTTATTTTACCGGTACTATCATTACACTTCATTTAAATGAGTTCTTTTGTAGTTTAAGTTTGAATTGAAGGGAAGGTTTTACCATGAAACGTGGCCATGTTGCTCACTCGACTCACAAAAACCCTTGGAGAGAATTGTCGGCATGATGGACAAGCTAAAGGCATTTCCTCGCATAGACTGACAGACAGTGCAGTAGTGGCTTGACTATTTGAATTTATCCGCACCTGGTAATTAGGTTTAAATCTCCTTTATCAAATAAGTAATTAGTGAAGGTTGCAGTCTGAGTTGCAAATTCAACATTTCAAGGTTACCCTTTAAGAATTAGCGAAAGTAGCTGATGCTCGGAATCCACCATTAAAACCATGAAATTCCCAAAGTGGTGGC
>JAANSN010005580.1:0-12150 GCA_036850665.1 Dicranocentrus wangi
GATGATGACTCATAAAAAAGTGTTAGAGTAGTTGGAGCTGTTGTTGACGAAAAAGTTTTTTATTATTTAGTTCAACGACCGTTGGGTGGGACCGTGCCATATTATTTAGTCTAAAACAAAGAAGTCTCGGTCACTTGCAAAAACATCCTTATAGCCATATTCACAGTTTACTTCTTACCTCTTCATGAGAAAACAAATTACAAACTTACAAACACTAAATTCTTCTCTAAAAATGGACGTAGGTATTCATAATAACGTCTATAATAAAAATATTTTAAGATTCCAGCTCACTTTAATTATGGAATGGATAACACTCTTGATAGTCTTGATTGTCATGTTGTGCATGTCCCAAGTTTAAAAAAATGCATAACTACGCCGCAAGCAAATCTACATATACATGCATTTATAAATATAAATATGTTTTTGCGGTATGTTGCAGAAACTTGTTTCTCTGCTCAAGCAATCAACATAAGGCTTTTTAGTCATTTTTATGCAAGCTACACAAATCTACATTAATATAATTTCCCTAGATATTTATATATACGCTTAGAGATACTTGGTTTTTTGTCACATTTTTAACCTGTTACACAACAAGTCACCATTAATATCACCACAGCAGTCAGTACGACGACTATGTCTGTCACGCATCGCTAATAAACGTGTGTAGTGTATAACAAAGAGTATGCAAATGTAAATTATATGGAGTGTGTGTGGTTCTGCGAGATATACAACAACATTATAGCACCACCACACCACACCACCCTCCAAAGTCAAACAAGTCTTGCATCCACCACACTTTTTAAAGCCTATATCATCATATATCATATCATATCATATATATATCATATTATCGTCATATTATGCTCATTTGCTGAGAACCCTCAACAATATATATATATATATATATGTACACAGTTGCTTGGTTCATCTGCTGTTCATCATAACATTTTAACCTTTTAGCTCATATGTTTTTTGCACTTTATTATCCAGAAATGATTAGAGAACAGGTGGATCAGCATGAGCATCATCATCACTCTCAACTCAACTCTGATTGTGAGGATGATCATGTGCTTTGTTCCCAGCTACTCCCTCCAGCAGCAGAGTGATATGATGGCATCAGTGGTGGTGATCAACATGGACTCAGCTAAACTGTTCAATCAATTGTTTCTTTAAAAAGTGTTTCCGTCGGAGGTGGTTCCGCAAAGACTCTCTTCTCCACCTCTAATGACAACTGCTACTACTGGGCAAAACAATGAAGACTAAGACACAGTATTATAATAGTGCGGGTGTAGTCGTGTTGGTTTTAATCGCAATTACGTCTTGTCATGGACAAGGTAAGCACCTAAGTCACTAATTAATTAATTAGCAATTAGGCATTCGAAGGAGGGTCGGTTGTTGGAGTTTTGGAGGGGAAAGTACACGGGCGGACGGAGGCTCTGTTGATGATGGGTCTCTTGAACTAGTGATATAATAAAATATTATTTCGCTCTCGCCAAGTCAGTGTGAGAGTTGGGGAAGGTTGAAAGGCGAGCGCAAGAGTGAGATTTTCAATGGCTCGACAAGCTTGGCGTGCTGGTTGGAGGATGAAAAAAAGGAACGGTTTTTGTGTTCTTTGTGCATTATTACATTGCGTTCCTCCTCGTTCCTTTCCTCCTTGGTTGGTTGTGTTCTGAAATGTATCAACTCCAAAAGTTGGAGGGATGTTTATTATTTACGGGGAGATGGGATTTTGATTACGTTGATTGTGTTTTATATAATCATAATCAGTTGTTTTTTTTGTTTAAATTAAGTAGTACCTATGTATTATGTTTGCAGTAAATCTGAGTCCCACGGAGAATTCCGTGGAAGTTGATATTGGACCTGGAGCATCCCTCCAGATTAACTTGTCTGGAGCTCCGGCTGGAACTGGGTATATTCTAGTGCAGGCTCATGCCTACCTGTACAATGTGACGCTGTCCAGTGATCAAGCCCAAAGTCCGGGTCAGTTTATACTGGGATCTAATGTGGGGGTTGTAGTCACGCCGCCAGCGTCATCCGCTTTTGTGAAGAATGGGAATAATGAGACTGTTTCGATGTTGTTTATCGCCACGTTTTACAATGTTAATGGTAAGTGGACAATAATATGTATGTAATATTAGAAGAGAGGAGGACTTTTTAAAATAGTTTTTTTTTGTAATTTTGATGTTTGTCGGGATTTGAGGGGTTTGGTTTGGTTGAAATGTAATAATAATATGGGATGCAGTTGAGCAGACCGACTGGGATTAATTTTTAATGACTTCTTTGTGCTAATTATACTAGCGCCAATACCAGGTGGGTGTAATATGGAGGTGTCAATCAAAACCGCTCCATTCTTGCCAACTTCCTTTTATAAGGGTGTCCTCTCCGTAGAATATCCTTTGGGCTCCTGGCCCCTCAACGTTCAACCGGCGACGTGTGACAGAGCACCGCTCCAGTATGACATTTACGAGTATTACATTGAAGAACGGGATTTGACTAAGGAAGCTGCGTTTGATAGCATTCGTCTCATGTCGAATCTTACAGGGATTCAGCGTTACGGCAAAAAGGTGAGTGAGTAAAGTTAAAAGAAAAAAGTGAGTTTCTTTCTGATGATAAAAAGTCAGCAGCACAAATGTCCACTTTTTATTACCATGATTTAATTTTTGTTACGGAATCGGCTCAAAAATGGGTTGTTCCCGAGTTTCTTTTGAACTCGTATAACAAAATCTTTCAGCTGACTCCATTGAATTCCGGGATATGTCAAGCATATCTAACAACGTTCTTACATCATCACAGTCAGTCAGTATGAATCGATATATAGGGTTTAGAATTCAAGAGATGGTTATCGAACGTAATAATCTTACAAAATGGGATTCCTTGTCAACTTTTCTTGGAAAAAACTGTAAATCCGTTAAAAACATGTAATATTAGCGGAACGGTAAGGGCTTTCAATGAACAGAGATATTCTCCTTCAGGAAGGAGGATGAATATGCAGGTTAGCAGGAATTAAAGAAGGTGTTATGATGCCAAGGTATACATACACAATGCATATCTTTTTGGTATACAATTACTTCCATTCATATCCCACCTCACGATCGCTCGCTGGTGCTGCTTAAGGGAAGAAAATCCAGTGAAGTGAAACATACGTCACGGTCGATGAACCCAATAATGTGTATATGACATATTGGTGCGGTGGTGTTGTCAAATGGTCGTGTGCAAATAACTAACACAATAAGGAACAATTTCAGATTATTGGAGTCACTGAGTCGCAGACGTAAAAATCGTTGACTTGACAAAGGGATCGGTCGGTCGGTCGCTCGGTCGCTCGGTCGGTGTGTATTAAATTTCAGCATTGTCAACCAAATAGGTATATAACGGAGCATATTGTAGGAAAGATGATTGATAAGAGGAAACATACTCGTATAATGGTAATACAAGTATCATCTAAAATATATCGGATGAGGATGAGTATAGGGAATAGGGGATTACAAGGAAAAAACTTGATTTTAAAAAGTGACCGACTCTTTGCATGCCTCCTTTATATTATCTGTCAGTCAACCGGTATTTCCCAACTCACTAACGACACCCATTGGCATCAGCGTGGCGACATTATTAGCCTTTAACGATATTTGTCATATGAATAGTGATGTCTCCGCATTTCACATTATATGGGTTGTCAACCAAGTTATTAAAATGGACTCCCTGGGAATCTCATTTCATAGTTGACTTGTCACTTGTAGGTTACCTTCAGCGGGAGTCCGCCGTCGAAAGTGAAATTTGCCAATTATCCGGGAACAGGTAGAGTGGTTGCTGTCATCCTTCGTACTCTCACTGACTCTGCAGCATACACACCTACGTTGTCCTATGGATGCTACCCTGACTCAGCGGATGATGAAGAGTCATGTTCAGTCCTCTGTAAGTCTCCCTCTTCTTGTGATATAATTCTTTTCTCAAAAATTTCATTTGATTCATGTGGTTCAGCTATATACATACTACTTTGCACATATCGGGATATCGACTTGACACGACGACGTGACACGGCAGTAGCAAAATGAATATGGATTTTTAATAATCACTCTCACTCAGCTTTAAAATGAATCTATTTTCTGTACCGTTTTCGGAGTATTGTTGTTATTGCATGCTATGCGCTAGCTATGCAACTTTGTTACAGATTTTCGAGCCAAGTTTGTCAATAAGTTGCATCCTTGTTTACAAGCAGATGGTGAAGAACCCAGGATGTATGAAATTCTTCTCCTGAATTGCATTCAGTTGTGTGGAGTATATATTTACTGCTTTTTTATTTACTTCGCGTTACTCACGCTTCACTAATTTTTTATTCATCGGGAGTGATGCTGCTGATGATGATGATGATGATGCACCAGCGCTCATATAAATGTTGTAGATATTTGCTACTCACGTAGATCCATTCATGCATTCACCACTCACTCACTCTATCTCTCACTCTCGGCTTCTGCTATCCTGGTCTGCCTGCCCCAATCTACCTCGATACATATTTTAAGAATGTCTCTGTGTTTTTGGTATCCGTCCGTATACGGGTACCCATCACATCATCCATTGTTCAAAGGAGCATAAATAACAAACGAATGTTTTAAGTATTTAGTAAACTTGTTTTTGGGTCTTTGGTCTTTTGTTGCAGCATCTGTGGGCGCAAAACTGTTAAATGCAGGCCTCCTTTTTGCCGGACTCTTTCTCATCTTCCTAGGTCATCGGTTTTACAAATGCCAACTGTTCCTCCTGGGATTTTGCGTGAGTGCAGTTCTCTTCTACGTCGTGCTAGAGCGAGTCACCTCAGTCGGAAGCACAGGTACTTGAAAAAATGAAAATGAAGCAAAACAGTTGTCGATATCATCGCGCATTCAAATGTGGTTCCCCCGTTTTATCTTCACATATAACTCAACCGAGCCACCACCTAGCCTCCACACATCCTCCTCTCCCTCCTCCTCCTCCTCCTCCTCCTCCTCCACCGAGTCCTCGTGTTGTGTAGCGTAACATAACGTGGCACAGCCAGATTGTATAAAATTTTTGGCCACCACCATCATCCTTCCTGTCATCCACCTCTGAACAATAAAATATGAGTCCATTATCATCAGATTAGCGAAAGAAGCGCAAGAGGATGTAGCAACATCTCGCTACTTGTGTAACGTCGGAACAGGGAGTAGGGAGATGTAGAAGTTCAGCAAAGAAAAATTTATTATCATCGTGCATTGTCTTAAATCACTCATTCTTCGCCTGTCAGACAAATGCACTTTGATATAGTGTATAATATTATACATATATTGAGTAGGTAGTAGTAGGTTTTGCTGGTAGTGTGTGTGTGTGTGTGTGTAAGTGGCCGGGGAGCGAGTTTCTCTCGTCCACATGCACACTGCTGAGCAATGTGTCATCTTGTAAGTTTAAAATCTGAAGACATGCATTTTATAGCTTGTCACTTGTTCAGATGAGCAAGCACATAAGCCAGGGAGGAATTGAAGAGAAAGAAGTTAGTTTTTTAGGGTAGCTCCTCTGACTGATGCAGCAGCAGGCAGAGGGTTCTATATTATACCACGCTTTACTTTACAACCCTTATAAATATGCAGTACAAAAGTTTGTTTTCCGAGGAGAAGAGTAAATCTTCCAAAAACGTTGTCTCTCTCTCTCTCTCCACTCTCCGCTGCTGCTGCTGCTGGCACACGAAATAAGGGAAGCGAGGAGGACTCCTCTCTCTCTCTCTCACTCTCTCTCTCTGGCAAGTAATAAGCGAAGCGAGGTAAAATACCTAGGAAAAGGAGAGCGCGGCGAAGAGAGACCGCTACAGTTAGACTTGGTTAATGCACTACTGTTCACTCGGATTTTGGAGGAGGATGAGAGAATTTAGTCATGCTTGATGAACATTGGAAGGGTCTGTCAGATCTCATTAGGGACTTTTGTGGTTTTACACAGTGGCCGGGACTAGCTCAACAACGGTCGGTGCTCTGGGAGGTGCATTGTGGTTAGCTCTTTGGTCAAAATTCGGCTCCCCAATGGCACCAGTCCTCCTCGCAGCTCTGCTCCTTGGCTCCCTTTTCGCCTCTACTCTAGCTTACACACCACTCGGTAAGCCTTTCCTAAAGCTACATTTTATTAAAATAATAAGAGCTTCACTCCTTAAAAATTATTACATTTCACGTCATCTCGTTATAGCTGCCCAAATTGTACTCGTCGTGTGCCACCGCAATATAAAAAAATATATAAAATACATGCCTACATTACAAATATATTATGTATACCTATATGCGGATGAAATGAAACACTATGTGCTTCATTCACCTATTTTACACTTGCTCGCTTTCCTATACACTAATGCTCATGCTGGTTCTACACAAAATGAAAAAAACATCTCTGGAATTGTAGCCGCATGTGTGACTCAAATAGTGCAGAAATGAAACCGCCGTGATTTCATCAAATGAGACATATATCTTCAACCACCATCCTTCAAATGAACCAATTGTTTAAATACGTACTACACTGGTTTTTTTTTTAGTTATATAATAATAAATGAATCCATTTCGCGTGTTATCCCTTCAGTCTCAAAGCAAAGGAAAGAGTGTGATCAAGGACCATTAGTGTTTTTTCCATGACTGTAAAGTGCTTCCGAATTGACCTACACACACTCCTCTCCGCCGACTGTAATATACCGAACCTAATGGTGTTTCCGTGCACTTTGGAACAACATGCAAAACATCCTTTACCACCCGAACTACATGCAAATAGCGTGATCCCATCAGTTCAGTAGTATTAGTAACTAGTCGGGAGTGGGGAGCTCTTTCTCTCTCTCTCTCTCTCTCTCTCTCTCTCTCTCTCTCTCTCTCTCGCAGTCAGTCAACATTTGTTTTCCACTAATAACCCTTTAATGATCAACTCCCCAGAAGTAATATTTCACTTGCTCCGATTTCCCTAATATTCCACAAGTACACTGACTCCATCCAACATATAACCTAACCCATTTCGATTTGCAACTCTCTTCTCCTCCGCCCTCCTCCGTAATAAAAACTGAGAAGAGGGCTGTGAGTGGAGTAGGTATGTAGTAAATGCGCGGCGCTGTCTCTTTGACTTTGACAGAGTCTTTGAGAGTGACTGACTGTGAGTGTGAATAAAACATTCGGCTTGGAATCACACCCTTCATTAGAGATCTCCTTTCTCAGGATTCCCTCGTCACGGTGCTTCCATCCTCTATCAGTTGATTATTATTATTTCATAATGATCCATCTACAAACCGGGGATCCTAATAATGTATGCATCATTGGCACCCACCAGGAAAAGAAACACAGGAGAGGCTCTCAATAACTAACTGCGTGCAACAACTGCACTTTGTACCTACCTACCTATCCGATATAGACGCTTCCCCAGAGTAAACGCTAATGATGATAATGGCAACAGTGAAAATAATAATTATAGAGTTGAGGGACCCAGAAAAAAACATTTTCACATACCACTCTTTTCCGACAATTCACGACTGCGGCGGGTGAGACGGAAAACGGAGGTATCCTTTTTCAGACTTTTTTTTGTATTATTAGGGGATGATTTATTGGTTGTTATGGTTTAGGGGTGGAAAGGTTGCACTTATACGCAACATGAAACATGTAATTATTCCTTGTCAGTCAGTAATAGCAGTTTGAGGCAAAGTAGGGGAGACGTGAAAGCACGCTTGGAGTAAGTTAAGTGGCATGACATGACATGATGATGACTAAACAAGGAAAAAAAGGCCGACTTTGGAAACAAGAAATACTTAGCGTTAGTCCTCATCAATTTTCTGTAGAGTTACTCATCAAACCATTTTGTATAAATGCGTGTGCCTCCGCCACTTATGGATTCGGGTAATATAAACGTCAGTGGGGCTCATCGGGATCACATGATGCATAGCTAAATGACATGCATCTCCGGAAAGAAATCTGAGAGTTGGAAATTCCAGCAAGAGTATAAAAAAAACTTCTGAATGGGGGGTTGTGAATTTTATGCACAACAGGATCTCTTTTGTTTGCAATTTTTTTCTGTTCTGACTCGCCCTAACATTTTGTCAACCCGGTTTGTTTTTAACTTTTTGTTTGCAGATGGAAAAAAAGTTTTATTTTGTACAAAAAGAGAGAGAGAGAGAGAGAGAGAAAAAAAAATGTCGTCGTTTTATTCTAGAATGGAATGAGGGAGCGGGAGGGGATGCACAATCAGAAATTGTGCGGTAGGAAAAAAGAAAGTCGGGGATAGGAACAGCGTTCATGGAAATGAGACGCGTTTCATGTCATCTCGGAGAACTGGAGGAAAATTGTGAAAGAGAAATGACGAGATTGCTTTTAAAACCCATAGGGAAGCTTTCTTAAATAAGCAAACCCACACTATTACAAACTTGGAAATCAAGAGCACTTCTGATTGTGAAAGTACATCAAACAAACATCATTTTCCAAAACTCTCAAAGTCAAAGACAGTTGGTGGACGCATGCTACCATGTCGTCGTCGTCGTCGTACCTCCTTGTCCATTTTTTTGAAAGGGGAAAACGCAGCCAAACACTACTCCTCTATAGTCAAGTTGCTTTTTTCCCTACAAAATGGTATGGTAATTGGATGCGTTTTGAGTTGTCACATGGAGGGCATTGAGGACATCATTGAAACATTCATTATGTATTATGATTTGCATGAGATGTAAAAGCACACAAAAACGATATTTTAGGGTTTTCCACGTATAAACGTTATTATTAAAAGTAACCAGAAAAAAAACGCTTGCAGGTTGGTAAAAAGTGTTGAAGTTGCAAGAAGAAAGTTTTTTTTACATGATTAAAGTTCAAAATTTTCATTCTTCAACTCACAAGGATTCTTTCCTAATTTTAAACTCGTGTGCATATGCAGCCTAACCACCGCCGCCTCTTTGCAAGCTGGAAAAAGGCTGGAGTCGGGGTGGATGGAACACGAAAAGACGTTTTTTTTTGGTGGGCTTGCTTTTGAGCAACTAAATGAACATCATGTTTTCATTGCTGAAGGCCAAAATAAACAGTAGTATATATATTGCTCTATTTTTTTATTGCAAACCAGTCAGCTATTTGAGGACAGAAAGCCGAAAGGATGTTGAGAGCACTTTCCCTGTCGTTTGCGTTGACAGGCTGAAAAAAAAAACGGGAAAGATGAAAGTCTAGTGAAGATATAGAGACAGAGAAAACCCGTTTTTTGAAAGGGTTTTCTCAAACTTGAAGCGCCACATGGACGTACGTCGTCTCCTCTTCTATACACACGCTCACTCATTCTTTGTGAAAACTTTGGCTGTAGTATAACTTGCCTCCTCCTCGCCACTACTTTTTGTTTTATAGAGGCTCCACTTCTTGGAGTTATATTATATTTTTTTCGGTGAAGTAAAGGAGGAAAAAGGTACGGCGGCTATTAGCTAGATGGGTTTTTTACTTGAACTTTCTACGTGGGGGAGTTTTTTTTTCTCTTCTTCTCTTCTCCGTAGTCCATAAAGACCCTTTTTGTCATTGTGTGCATGTGACATAACCTCCGCTTGATGTAAACATTTGACGTGATTACTTTGGTTATATTCGGGCAGTGGAGGGGGACGACGGGAAGAAAAAAGGAAGTTGGAGAAAATGTCGTTTTTGTTGATGCCATCCCATATATATACATAATACGTACACAGTTCTTTCCCTCTTGTCCATCTCCCTTTTTTGTGTACTTTTTTATATATGTCGGAGGAGAGGAGGAGAGGTCGGAAAAAGCTTTCTCTCTCTGTTTTTCTCATCATTACAAGATCATAGTTTACTTTAGTGGACAGATAGTTTGTTTGCTTTTTTTTGTGAAAAAAAAGGTTGTTGACTGGAGCAGCGGTGGTAAAAAGGGATGTTCAACTTTGTATCATCACATCACCACGGGCNAAAAAAAAGTTGTTGACTGGAGCAGCGGTGGTAAAAAGGGATGTTCAACTTTGTATCATCACATCACCACGGGCCTCCCTGCCTGCTCCCTTTTATAAATGACATATCCGCCGAGCAAGAGTATATAGTTGATAGGCGGATGGTTACTGTCGTTGGAGCAAGAAGAGAGCAGTTTCATGTCCTTCGGGTGTGGACACATTGGTCCTCCACTAGGAAAATCCGCGAGTCAAGTAAATAAAGTGAAACGGTTTTTGATCTTTATACTACAAAAAAGACACAACATTTGGTCACTCCTGCTTGTTGACCAGCGTGTATTTTACTTTTAATTGATCTTGAAATCAAAAAAATATTGTTCCATTGACGGAAGAGTGGACGCCCTCATTTTTGTAATAATGATTACCAACTGGGGCTTTTAAGGGGCGGGATGGGGTGGATCTGGAATAATATTTGAGAGGTGGGGTGACCTGTTTGCGCTCAGTCCAGAAGAGTTGTTTGATCTTTTTTTTTGTTTTTGTTGAATGGTTATATATAAGCGGTGTGGACCTATAAAGGGATATGGACAATGGTTCCATGTTCCATAAATATGTCGTGTGCTTATCCAAACATTTGAGTGGGGGGATGGCATAGAAACTATAAGACGTAATTTGTTTTGAAAAGTAATTGCTTGTCAACAAACAAGAAACGTCTTGTTTTATAGATGTTTAAAAAAAATTTGTTATTTTTTGCTTTCAGGCGATATCCCTTTGCTCAAGGATGACTTAACTTTCTGGCTGGCTTACTCTTGCGTTGCCCTCGCTGTCCCACTTTCTATTATTTCGTTTGCTCACTTGGTACGTGTACTACTACTTGTTTCATATAAGTTACTCCTCCTTCAAATGCATATAATCCTCCATCGGGGTTGCCCTAATAAAAATGAGGAGAGGGAGGCAATGGTGAAAGTAATAATAAAAAGATTGAGGGTGTGAGTGAAAAAAAAACTAATTGTATAATTTGAACGTCAGCCAGCAACCCCTTAAACTGGATGTGGATAGTTTTGTGGAAATGGGCGAAATTGGGTATATATGTTGGAATGGAAATATGCGAGTGCCTCCGTACTACGGACGGTTGGCAACAGCTCATTAAATGATTAGCGGAAGTGGAAGAAATCGCGTTTGCTAGCGTCAATAAGCACGAGAAGTCAGGTATTGTGACACAATACACAATGTGTCACATGATGCTACATTTCCTGTGCACCGCTCTTCTTCGATTTCTTTTTACTTACTTTTACCTCCCCCTCCCGGCTTGTTTTTGTAGGTATACCCTTTTGTAGGTAGGTAGGTATATATATTTATTTGTTGAAGGTAAATCAGAAATTGGGTGTGCTTTTTTATTATTACAGACTAGCATTGTTGTTACATCGGTGTTCGGCGCGTATCTGTTTATCCTTCCAATTGACCATTTTATCGGAAGTAATCTGAAGTTTATTGTTTTAAACGTTTTGAGAAGGGCTACCAATCCCGAGTTTGAGACAGCTATAGTGGATCCTCCGTTTCAGATTAAAGGTAAGGTATAATAACAAGGGTCGAAATTGCGATGAATTTAAAATGTGTAATATGGACTAGCAACTTTACGTTTGACAATAACCATATATATATATATATCCTTCAGTGTAGAGACGGCTTCGCATTTTGTCCCAATTTGTACGGTAGATATTACACTAAGTATATAGGGATGCGTCATAAAATTGTCGAAAGGTCACCTTTCATCCCGTGTCATCATCATCATGATCGCAGCTCCCTCATTTCATTAAAGTAAAATTTTAGCTTTGGACAAGACAAGGTCTTCCTCTGGCGTCCGCCTGTGCCCCCATCGTTATTAGTCGGTTTTATATCACCATTTACGACAATGAAGATGCCGATGGTCGGCATTCTTACAGGGGATAAGGCTTTCCCTGCTCTCATGTAGGTAGAGAGGAATATCATGATATAAAATCTAGAGATATCTGAAGGTCTTCCTCCTTGGCACTTTTTCCCTTTCAGGATGAGCCTACGTTTTACAGAGATAGGGCTCCTAATGGAAAAGGTAAAACATGAGAAAATGAAGAGCCAGCCCTGCCTGCTCTCAGGTTTTTGTCGGCGAGAGACACAGTCCCCCCAAAAAATAATCCTCTGTGTACGTTAAACGCATTTATTCATACTCTCCACATATTAAGAGCAAAAGCTTTAGCTGTAAGCTCTTTATGAAATTATGGATGCTGTGTGTGTGTCAGTCTGTGTGTGTGTGT
>JAANSN010005581.1:0-12150 GCA_036850665.1 Dicranocentrus wangi
CCATCACCGAACCACCAACTTCACAATGGGCATTATATTCATAAAAATAAAATCGTTTCGGAGTTGAGAGAATTCCATTTCCTATCAACCGACATAGCATTATTACTATTATTGTTATACTACTACAACGCGAAAGGGAGCAAGCAGAGCCGAAAAGAAAAATGCTTCCAGCTCCAGTCTTCCCCCCACTCCACTCCACACATATTCACTACTTACTTATGTTCCTCCCGAGAAATGTATTTTTGATGGGTGCATATTAAAGCGTATGGACGTTTGGGCTTATATCATAAAACTGCATTTTTTACCCAACTCCTGCTCCATCCTCCTCCTCCTCCCATCGCCATGTATACTTTGAGGCGGCAACATAACGAGCCCGTTTACGACCTGAGCAGTAATTTTCCCCCATTTTTACAACCATCAAAGCGGCTGTAGGATATCCTGTTTGAAGTTGGTAAAATGATGCCACTCTCTCAGCTCTGATTACTATTTCAGAAGGAGCGGCGGTTTGGTTGGTAGGTAGATGGTATATTATATAGGTATAGGTGGATGATGGTGGATGGGCGGAGGACGGAGGAGGAGGAAAATGAATTCCAAAGTGCCAAGCTTCAGCCACAATCCACAGGATATTCAATAATAATAATAATAAAAAAATGTAAGTTTGGAAGGAGCTATATAGGTTTAATGGCGGAGACGAGGACCACGTTGTAAACACATGTTATAACCACGAGATTTTCTTTTTTATCTTTATATAATCTACCGAGAGAAAAATGTATATTATGGATTGTTTTTTTGGAGACGTGATATGAGGTGGTGGTGTGGTGGTGGAAGACTGGAGGTGGAGCAGTTTTTTTTACTTTTTGTCTATCGAGATGATAAAAAAGAAATTTCTCAAAAACTCCTCCAGTTTTCCTTTCGTTTTTTTACCTTTGGGGGAAAACCTTTCCTGTCGAAATAGATGACACGCTAGTTCTTTTTCCATCGTTCACGCTCCAAGTAATAATGAGCTGGTGGTGGTGGTGAAGTGATGATGATGGTGCGAAGACAACACTCAGAATCGGATCGGATGGGTAATAATATTTGCATTTTGCATGCTTATAGGTATCCATTTTCGTGTCGAGTGGAGGGATCCTCCTATTATTTCCACTCCATCATATGTAATATATGTATTTTTTCCCTTGCACACCCAACCGGAATGGATCTCTCTCTGGACTGTGCAGAAAATTACAATTCATTAAGCGAGTAGTCGAGATCGTCGACGAATACGACACTGTCTGTACTACTACATCTCATTATACGACACACACGGCTCTGGGGTGGTGGATGAGGGAAACAAATGTGTGAAAGTGGAAACCTCGACCCAAATTATGGAGAGGGGATCCACTACTTCCCTTCGAGAATACATTTTTCCGAGAGGAGTGAATCTCATTGAATTATGCCTAAAAATTGGAAAAAGGAAGATATATATATTCCGGAGGATGTCTCATCATCTCCCATTGCCGCCGTCAGCATCAGGGTTCATCAACGCAACGTACGCGGGATGATGATGGTGGTGATCACGATCATCATCATCATCATCATCATCATTGGAAACAAGTTCGGTTCATCATCCCAACATCATCAGCATCATCATGATCACACCAAGTCTAGCGCTTTTCCCTCCATCAATATAATATTTTGCAAAGGAGGAGGATGGATGTGTGGGTTGATGGAGGGCTAGCATGAAACTGGCGTTGGCTCACGCAAAAATATAATAATAATAATAATAATAATATGCATAATATTCCTCTTTTCTCTCTCTGCCCTCATACTTCATCCATCATCACCATGTCCATTGGTTCACACATTTTGCTTTCGGATGATGATACTATGTATATACATCACGTTCCCTTACTGTTTTTATTATTGTCTCTGTTCCTCCAATCGCATAATGTAATGATGATGATTTTTAGCTGTAATTTCGCCTCAGTTTTATTTGCAAAGGGTTTTGGCGGACAAAGAGTGTGGTTCTGGGGTTGACAGTCGACAGTAATAAAAAAACTTTTTTTGAAGCTTAAAGCAGAAAGCAACTTCATTTTTCGGCTAAAATCTCTAGTGAACAAGCGAAGCGATAGGATTTGACTTGATTTCATGATGGGACCTTGGAATGGAACTCAACACCAAACTCGGTTGCATTTCATCATCAACATCAACCATTCCCTGAGCGAACCATATGAATATAAAAGCAGTTCAGGTATAAAGCAAAAAAAATGGAATGGGAATGAAGGTTGGAATGTAAATGAAGGTTGAAATGGAGTGGAGCAGGGAGCTGGGGAAATATGACATTGCCTCCATCCAACATTATTTTTGCTTTCTCATTAAAAAAGTATTTGCATGCAGTTGGTGCGTGAGTAAAACAAAATGCAAACTAGAAAGTTTTGTAAAATTACACATTTATTCTGGAAGCAAGCATAGGGAGGAATGGTGGGAAATGGAGGAAAAGGTCAGTGGGGAAGGTCCTCCTTTACTACATGTTATATTTATGGAAACTTGAGCTTCCCATTATTTGTTTTCTTCCTCCGTCACGGGCAAGTGACCACGGCTCTGATGTAGATTTTGCAGAGATTCCAGCGAAAAAGGAAGTTTACATTATTTTTTAATTTCACACTTTCCTACTTCCTCCTCTCGCCTCTCTCTCTCTCTCTCTCTCGCGTAGGAGGAATGGAAGCCCAGAGAAGTTGTGTTTTCGCATGCATTCTTTATGTAAATAGGTCCCGGGCATCCTCTCTCTCTGAACATCTCCTTGTTTACAACATACTTTTTCAAACTGGAAACGACCCCTGCGACGAACACGAATACGACGACTTTCATGATGTTTTGTCATTTTTTGTTTGGCTTAACCGGTTTATTACCCTCCAAAAAAAGAAACTTCAACTCTCGCGTAACGAAACTTTCTCTGCTGGGAAATGGAGACGGAGACGACGGAGGAAGGGGAAAGTAATGTAACCGTTGATGATGACAATTGGCAGGAAAGGCGGAGAGAGGGAGAGAAAAGGAGTGAAGATGGATGAGACTCTAGGATTTATGGAGGGAAGAGGTCACAAGCCGAGGAGGAGGAAGAAGAAAAAAATATACAAGAAAAACACGATGAAACAAACTTTTGCTCTTCTTCTTCTTCCTCCTTTGCGGACAGACCTGACCAAAAGTAATATATTTCTTCGGAGAGCAAAAACTAGCACGACCTTTGGCTGCTTTTTTGTGTGTGTTTAAATATGGATGTATGTAATCTCCGAATGTGATTTAACGTTTGGATAAAGTGCTTTCTGATCTCAGAGACTCGGCGAGAGAGAGAGAGAGCTAGTAAGCCAACAAAAGAATCCACTTAAATTAATGGTTAGCCATACAACGACATATATATACAACGAGTCCATAACTTTTCTCGAGATTTTTCCTTTTTCAAGAAAGACGTAATAATAGGCCCTTCACTCCCTCCCGGGGCACTGGCAAAAGAAGAAAAAACACATTCTTTTGAATTAAAAATGTCAACAAATGGATAATCAATAGGGATATATATTTTGTCTTGTATATTTCTCCAACTCCACTGTCCTCCGCCCTCCTCCTGCTGGCTAATATCGTTGAACGACTAATCGTTGAATGAACTAAAATTAGAAGAAAAGTTTTGGGCACACAGGAAAGGGAAAAAAGTAAGTTGGTGATGGTGGTGGAGTGGAGTGGACTGGAGGTGGTGGTGGGGAAGAGGAAACAATTAGATACTAACTCCAACTCAAACACACACACACACACACCACAACACACATGTATTTTTTTCTGGAGGAAAGAGGAAAAGCTCTGCTATCATTACGGCTCGCTAATTCGGATGGTTTACACAGAGAGGAAATACTATATACATACACACACACATGAGCTTTGAGCATGAACCCACCTCGGTTCGTTCGTCGAGGACTAATGATAATTATACTTATTTGGAGTGGAGAGGACTCGACGATCTCGATCTCACCAGGAACAACTGGGCATCACTTTTTACTACTCCACTCCTCTCCTCATCTCTTCTCCTTTCCACATCTGCTCACTTTAGGAAGCTACTAAAATTGGTCATCCTTTTTTGAGGAGATTAGTGTGCAATATTAAACCAGTTGACGACGACCGACGACCATCGACCAGCATAGCTGCAGCATGAGCAAACGATTGCGGATTTACACAAAAAAGTCAGAATGGGAGTCCAAATAAAAAACGAAACAAAGCCAAACGGTATATGAATTGTATGCATGGTGGCCCCCAGCCGTTTACTGATGTCTGATGATGAGTCTGAGAGTGATAGTGCGAGGTTGTAATGTGTAAACAGAGAGTGGTGGAGCCAATTCCGACTATTTTTTATATTATTATTATCCTGATTATGATTACAGTCCGCAAATAATCCACGCTTGTAATCTATACACATATGCAACAAAGAGGGGATGAATCATGTGAATCCTCTGAGTAAATATAAAGCAGAACAGGCTGTCATTCTCAGGAAATACACAATACAGAGTTTCTTTTGTGAACAAATGAAATGATGATGACAAAGAGAGCTTAGGTTCTCTGACATGGAGAAATGGAGATGCTCAGAAATTAGATTGATTGCCAACTTGTCAAGGAAAACCCTCTCCTGCTCCATTGCATATATAACTTGTTGAGCACCGAGTTTTTGGTAAAACGAGCAGCTTTTTGACAATTGAAGACTGCGCGGTGTAATACAATGCAAAAAAAATGCAACGCAAAAGGGGAAATCAATCAGACTAAATATATAGTGTAAATACAAAAATCATGTCAAATGAGAATCCGACCCACTTGTCACAACTCAGCATTTAATAATTTCTCGGATTGTGCGGTGCTTCATATTATTCTCTAGAAAAAAATGTATTCAATTTCATCTTACCTTGACAAAAAAGCTGAAGAGGATGAGTGTGTGTATATGCGTGGCTTCTTGAAGTCCGGAGGAGAATAAAATATTATTATACTACGTCGTCTCGGAGGTTGAACTAAACCAGAAGACTTTATTATATTTTATAAAGTCCGCTTTTGACTTTTTTTATAAGGTTGCAATGCAATTGACGCTTGAGATTCCAATTACACCGTTTCCTGACTGAAGATAAAGAATGTCACCAAGTATCAAGTTTTTTATTAGTATGTGCCAGTGTTCCAAAAAGGACAAACTTTTGGAAAACCTAGTTCTACACAGTGGTGAGGTAGTGGCGAAATCGAAGGGTTGGAAAAATGTTGAGAAAAATATAAAATAAAAAAAATAGTTATGGCTCTTATTGCACAAGAGGGAGGAGGAGAAGGAGAAGAAGAAGAGGAGGAGGATTGTTCACAAGCTTTAAAAAGTTGACTCTTTCCTTGCGAAACTGAGTGAGAGACGGAGAGGAAGAGAGATGGAGAGATTCGCTGCTTTGCCTTTTTATTTTCAGGGTGAAATTGCCAGAGACGAACTGAAGACGACGAGACGAGACGGTACGCTATTGATATACACACAGCCTAAAAAACTGACTACTTTTCGCAGAGAACGAGCCCACGAAACTGAGCCTTTGAGAAGGAGTCCTAGTTGCTTTTACACATCAGCTTCTTCCTCCTCTCTTCGCTCAGCTAGCTCTCAGCTCAGCTCCTTTACTTTAGTTTAGTTTTCGCGAGAGTTGTTAGACTTTACTCGCGAAACAGACTGAGCGGAGCTGGGTAAGCTTGCAGCTTGTGTCACACTCGAGAAGAATATAATCAAGAGCACACGCACGCACCCGGACAAATATGTACTTTGCAAACAATATTTTTGTTGTTGTTGTNGCAAACAATATTTTTGTTGTTGTTGTATGGAACTACCAAGTCCAACTTGAAGTACGTGAACGTGAACATGATGTCATTTATATCATACATGGGAGGAAGAAGAAGAAGAAGAAAAATACACGTTTGAGCACTTTTTTTTGTTGGAAACTCTGTTATAAAATGGTACGTATCTCTCCTTCTCTGTGGAACTCATCACACACATTGAATTTCACAGATTGCTTTCTATTCCAAAATAAAAAAATAATTCCGTAGTCAAAGTTTTCAGCTTTGGTTTGGGATTGGCATTGCGGGAAGAAGTAATATTCCTCGAACTGTAAACGCTCTTCGTATATATCGTTTGGTGACATGGATGGAATATGGAGCTGTTACATACTTATATAGTTTCAAGAAATGGGTTAGCTATGGGCAATAATGGTATGGTCTCTCCCATGTGGAACGTCTTCTGGAATGGGAGTGCCGATCGAGCAGATAGGCTTTTATAGTAGTAGTTGTCTCATCTGAGTTGGAATCGAAGCGAAAGTGTCGTTGTTCCGTTATTCCAGCATTTAAAGAGATTGCTCGTTCTCGTCGTTGCGTTGCTTGCAGTGTGCTGATGAAATTTGATCTGATGGCGATTCCAAAAGGGATGGGGAAAAACTCCCAAAATCTAGAGACTGATTTCCAAACAGATATGAAACCAAAGTGAGGAATAAAAATGTGGTCCCTTTTTGGTAATTTTTCGCTAAAACGAGAATGAGGATGGTGGGTGGTATAGCATGAAGCGGGAGGTATCTCTGTTACAGGAGCATATATTACGTCACAATTACTATTCGTTTGGAGGAAACCTGTGATCATCGCTAACTGCATGATATGTGAAATAATGCAGTAGCAGCATAATATTTAGTATGCTGGTTTTGTAATATGCTCAATGGAGCAAGGCTTTTGAAGTTTAAAATTACCGTGTGCATCTGCAACAGCATATGCTGCACACGAGTGCTGGTGCAGTGTTTCAAAGGTCGAAAAAGGTCGGGACCTTGCCTTGGAGTGTTGTTGGATGATTGGGAAAAGGGCAAGGAAGGAGAGGTGCAGGTTCTGGAGGACATGTGACTGTCAAATATTATGCCGTGTTTGCTTACTCCAGCCAGAGTCG
Organism: Dicranocentrus wangi; assembly: GCA_036850665.1. Taxonomy (NCBI): domain Eukaryota; kingdom Metazoa; phylum Arthropoda; class Collembola; order Entomobryomorpha; family Entomobryidae; genus Dicranocentrus; species Dicranocentrus wangi. The sequence goes on from JAANSN010005581.1 coordinate 6,941, forward strand.
AGTAAAGTTCACATTTCTCAAGATTATTACTATACACACTGCATAAATATTCCCTTTGAGTCACGTAAAAGCCCAAGGATTTGTAGAAAGCGAGGATTTCCACTCGCTACTTCCGGCTTAATGCAATTTGGCATACATACTTGATGCGACTAGTATTTATATACTTACTACTTTTTTTGTTTTTATTGTTCCTTCTTTTCACTCCTTTATTCATCTCAATGCTAATCTTTTTAATTAGTGAATTTTTAAAAACAAGCATTTTGTTCATGTCTTTGGAAGCTTTTTACTAAGTCCTTATACATAGTGAAAAGGGGGTCGAGTCGAGCGGAGGAACCATTTTATCACATCTTGGCGTCTCTCAACAGCGTATTACCTCGAACAACAAGGTGTGCCGGGAGAGTGCAATTGGCTTCGTCGGACCAATCCCCGCACTCATTTTTCCCTGCAAACGCAAACGTAATACAATCCTAAATTGTACCTAGATTACCTATTTATTATTACAACACCATATATTTCCTTATGAAAGGTTGGCTTACCATTGCACACTAGTCTTTCCGGAACACAAACGTTGCTTCCAGGACACACATGCTGTGGACATATGAAGAAAATTTGAGTGCAAAAATTTCGCTAACTGGAGAAATAACTATATCTGAAAGATTGCAAGAAAAACGAAATATAGTTTATTTAGGGTACGTACGCCAGGACAATTCGGGCAGTTTGTCTCATCGCTCCAGTCGTGACAGTCGTCGTCTCCGTCACAAATCCAGTTGCTTGGAAGGCACGTATGACCGTCGTTACATTTGTGCTAATAATTTAGGAAAAAATAATAGAATTTAATTAGAAATCGAAGTTAGAAATTCAATTTATTAAAACTATTGGATTGATTCTCTGCTCTCTTAATTACCCCGTCACATGGACAGTTCATTTCTTCACTCCAGTCTCCGCAATCATTCACACCTATATCCCCATTTTCAGGTCAAACCAGAGCAATTTGTTAATGACCCAGATTATTAGCCAGGGTTTATTTATCCCTGTTGTTGATCTTTCATCAATTGATCTTTTGCAGGAAATAATAATAATGCCGAATGCCGTCAAAAGTATACTTTAGTAATTAGTAAACGCACGAACCGTTACAAATCTGCGACTCGTGAATGCATTTTTCCACATTTGCACAACGAACCTACATAGAAGTAGAGAAATTATAACCGTGAGACCCCATTTTATAAACTTTTTTTTTCTTTCCAAGAAATGTTTATATTTACAAAAGTGGGATAGCAAGTTTGAGCTTGGGTTGTTCCTGCCGAGCCAAGAGCGACTACCACCACTCCGAGCGCTAGCAAACCTAAGTAATTCATTCTGAGTCTTATAAATTCTTAAAAATATACACAACTGGGAGGTGCGGCGGTGTAGAATAGGAGACTTTGAGAGTTTCGGGGTAAAAAATTTTCCAGGTTGTGCTAGTCCGCTGGGTGCTGGCAATAGTGACAATGAAGTCAAGTGGGTTATATTCGGTATTTTGCTTCAAGCAGTACTCATCATGATACAAAATGCTCCGATAATAATTATTAATTATTTCAGAATTTGACAACAACGTGATTAGGTAGCCTCCGAGTTAGGCTTAATAAATCGAGAGCTGGCCTTCAAAAATGTATTATTTTTATCCCTTTGTTAATTTAATAATTTTCCTTGATCAGCCGCAGCTTGAAAGCTGGTCTATCTTGCTTGTCGTCACTTTGCATTGACAGTGCACCTTATTATAACTCGCGAGTGTCGCGACTTTCATTTTAATGGTCCGTAGATTATTGAGCCTTGGCTTGTTTTTAAGTGCGTAGTGTGTCTGGGTCACCCCACTGTCCGTCCGTTTGAGATGGACAAACCCGTATCGTACTCAAAAGATATTAAAATTTTTAATAGTTTCCAACATGACTTATTAAAAAAACCAACTGATATGGTGAATACGAGAGTTTATTAAAGTTGACAGCAAGATCTCTATTCAATCATTTTAAAAATCCATCAATCTTCATAGCTAATCAGAAAAGGTGTGTGTGGGATCCCATCCTGCAATCGTGCTATCTATGTCTGTCATCCATCATTACACATTTTGCTCGATATGACAGACAACGTGTGCAAAAAGCTCCACTTACCTAAACATCCACTCATAAATATCCAGCAAGTTGAATATTGCCATTTCATACACACACCTCATATATTGTGAGTATTATTATAATTTTTTATAATTTGGTATTATTTGTAGTATGAGCAATATACTTTTTTCTCTGTTATTGTTTCTGCACAACAAATCGCCCAAACCCAAAATAATCCTCACCAGATCCCTCCTGGACAGAAACAACATGTCACTCAAAACATTTCTCTTGAAATCAAATCGGAGCACCTATATTTGCTTCAGTATGACTGGCAACCGATATCCACCACCGTCACCACCACCACTTACCACTTACTATCGGTCAATTAATGTGGTTGTATATAAGGAGTTAGGAAAAATCCAGAAAGGCAGTTTAAGTTTGGAAATTATCCAGCTCAGTCTAATCCTCCTTCTCCTCCTGCTAAACATGATTGCAGCTCTTGCTCTCGTCGCCATTTTTGGCGTCTTCGTTGCCCCATCTGAGGCGTTGAACGGTAAGCAAAAAGCAAAGCAAAAGGTTTGTACAAAGCTTGGTTTATGAGTTAAAAACTTGATAATATTTGGATTTTAGCTCGCATGACCCATTACTGCAGCTACCCGCCATGCTGCAACAGCAACATCAGCCCACCGTACACTGACGCCGAGAAGAGGTACTGCAGCGGAAGCTCCGAGTGCGACGACTTTTCCGGGTGCCGATGGGAAGGACAGTTTGCATTCTGCGGCTCCAAGTCCCACGACTGGGTCGTCAACAACAATATCGTCGCCCTGTTCTCCAAGAACGGAGACATTAACAAGTACAAGAACAAGAGGATCCGGGTAACGCAGGGATCCAGGAGCATTGAGGCTGTCGTTTGCGACACCTGCGCCGATTCCGATTGCAATGGTTGCTGCTCTCAGAACGCCGGAAGTAGCGGATACCTCGTCGACATGGAGTCCAACACCTTGGCTCGATTTGGAGGCAGTGATGGGGAAGTCACCTGGGAATGCTTGGACTGCTAAAAACTGTACCCTGACTGATGATATTACTTTCCTTATCGCATAATAAAACCAACTGTTACACACAATATCTATGTATCCACGTTTCATACCGGTTTTTAAAAATTGACGCTTTGGCTTTATAATTTGGCATATTCATGTTTACTTTAATTATCATTATTGCTTATACTTAAAATAGTTCAATTCATCAATCCATAATATTTGGTTAGTTGGATTACGGCGTGAGTGGGGAGCTGGGGAGGATAGGGATAGGGAATAATGATCATGGAAATTGGCAGGATAAATAGTGTGCAATGCTCTTGACTTTCATGCACGCTTGCATGGAAATTCATCATCATCGTATTTCATATCCCAGTTCAAAGCGGTGGTAAGTATGCCTTCGTCCTCTACTGGATGGTGAAGATTACCGTTCACACTGGTTTTGAATAAGCTTCACTTCACGCTTCACCACCTCACACCATCCACCCACGTCAACAGACAAACATTTTGGGGGTATAATTGGACAAGAGCACGACACGAGTACGGGTGCTTCATCCTTTTCCTTTTTTTGGTCAGGTGGTTTCACTAATGAAAATTAATCGTTCACGCACCTCACCTCACGTGTTCATGTCCTTCTTTACAATTAATTTGCAATGCCAAAATACAAGCGTATAATATTTCAACTACGGAACAAAATAGTATCATCATATTATTCCGCAATAACAAGTCAAGCTGAACTTTATCACTAATTACAATTTACATGCAACGGCAGGATACATGATGAATATGATGATGATGATTTTTCGGTTCTATGAATTTGAGCGTGTGCATATATGCATCATCAGGCTAATAATTCCCTTTCCCGACCATATAGCAATGCTTCAACTAAAATAATAATAATAAATAAATAAATGACTGTATGTTATTATAAATGCACGTGTGGCCCTTTCCAAGGATATACATTTCCTCTCACTGTCATCCATCCAGCTTACTTGTGACCTTGTTTTTAGAGAAAAAAGTAGCTCCGAAAATCCTGCAGATCTAAAGAACAAAGAATTGCCAAGCATTTTTTTTGTATTTTTTTATATTTTTTAGTTTGGTGTGCTGTGCTCTCCCTCTTGTTGTCCCTGTGTTTCATTTGACACGTAAGACACTTGAATGAGCGGATGCTGAAGCTGATCAGAAAATAAAGGACTTTTTTTTCCTTTTGACTTTGAAGACCTAAAGTGACTTGATTTCCCCTTTTTCCGCTTTTCTTTTTCTGGGCGTCATGTGACAGTTGATAAATATTCCGTTTGATCTATCCAGAGAGAGGAGATCCTAAAAGAAGCTGGAGCAAAACTTTACAAACTTTGCTGTGTTCCGAAAAGGGCTGTGTTTGACACACAAGTTGGGAAAAGGGAGAAAAAACTTTTTCCTCAGCAGAAAGCTCAATAATATATGCATAAAAAATAGAAGTTTTATTAGGAGAACAAATAAGGACAAGGGAATGTTTGAAAATTTTTAAAGTGAAGGCTGGACCGAATTGAATCAACAACAACAACAAATTTGGAAGAGAAGAGAGATATAATTTAATTTTTTAAGCCCAATTCGTTAGTTGAGCTCAGTAAACCAACCCGTCTTTTGGGTTGTTGACATAAACAGGAGGAGATGAAAATGTGCTCCCCTCCTAATTGTCACTTTGACAGAGAGGCTTTTTTTATTTATTTTGTAAACAAAAGTGACTTGTGTGTTCTGTGATTTCTTGATTGACTCAATATTTACAAATTCTTAGATAACATGATAATATATGTTACGCTCAAATAGAATGATGGAGAATATATATGGTATTGATATTTTATACCCGTTTCATATACCCACTCGCGAAATTCGAGTTGATTTTTTAGGTAAATACCCCTCCCCTCCTCCTCCATTCCCCCCAATCGGAATTATTATAAAACGACAAGGACAAAAAGGGGAAGAGAAAAAAAAATTCAAATGCTGCTCTAATTAGCGAATCTATTTTTGTAATTCAATGAGTTTTCCAACTTTCAACCTCGAGTCATTCCAGGTAATCCGCTCGTATTTTGACAATTTTCGAGAGCTATCACAA
>JAANSN010005582.1:0-12149 GCA_036850665.1 Dicranocentrus wangi
GTGCTCCCTGAAGGTGCCCTCGGGCGCCTGCTTGGGGCATGAATGGGGGGACCTAAAGCAACCTACGTGTGGTGATGAGTTGGGGGTTTGGGTTCACCTGCTTGTGCTCCCTGAAGGTGCTCTATGGCGCCTGCTTGGGGCATGAATGTGGATCCGTGGTGGGGATCAATTGTGTTTGTATGGGGGAGTTGGAGGCGAGAAAGTGTAGATTTCGAGGAATCCTCCAATAATTTGTTGTGGAAAGCCTCAGTGGCTAAATGTGAGCTGTCCCGGCTTCGGGCTTCCAGCTAGAAGTAGGAGTGCATATCTGAGGCAAGGTGGCGAAAAATCTCCTCCTTATAGGATTGTCAAAACGTTCGATATTCTTTTAATTTTCAAAATGAAATTGTTAGCTGAGGACGTTTGTTAATTATTATGTAAAATAGTATAGGTACCTGTCAAATTAGAATGTCAAATTTAAGGTTTAGGTCGAAAGTCATGCCATCGCTAAAAATCGATCGAGATTAAAAAAAACTTTAATATTCAGCCGATTAACTCGGATATAAATATCCACACTCCAAAGCGTGAAGAGGAGTAAGCAAACTTGCTATTTTATATATTTTAGTGTTTCGGGGCCGATGCAGTGGTTGATAATTGCTTGACAAGCAACCCCGTCTTTCAAACACACACTTATCATACACGAAGTACACGAGCTAAACCAGCAGCATTAAAAAATGATGAAAATTAACAGTAGGAACTGCAGCACGACCTGCACGTAATTATGTTTCCAAAATTACCAAAATTCAGTGAATTCTATATAGTTCATAGTTTGGAAGTTTCAATTCAACTTGTATCTCACAGTTTTGCACATGATTGAGTGGAAAGTTCACTCGTAAAATTATAAATGAATGTACATTTCACTTGATTGTAGTTGATCCGTTATCCACACCATAAACCTCCTCAGTTGCTTAACTATTCTGTGCCATAGTGCTCGCCGAGGCATGAAGGGTGCCTTTGGTTTCGTTTTAGTAGATTTAGCATCCCGCAATATGAATAACGTGAAAAATGACTAATTATACAATTAATACAATTAAATTAACTAATTGTAAAATTTATTCAAATAATGGAATTCCTTGAGTTTTAAAATTCCTTGTTCTACTTCTTAATCCAGTTCTTACTTCAAGCTACTGTAGGGCCGGGATAGCTCACGCTTTGCCACAAGGCATTAAAATTGCAAAACGCTGTTGACAATGTCGGTGTCAAAGGGGGTGTTATTGGGGAAAGTTTATGTTGCTTCGATATCACCAATCACCAACTACCTAACCATCTCATACTCGTTTCTTTTGCTTCAATATTCGGTCAATAATGTTAGAATAATTCATTATTTTCAGGGAAGAAATCAAAATGAAGCCAGTAGTATACGGATCTGACCCAAAAATTGGAAGCGTTCCCTTAAATCAATTTCTAGGAAGTAAAATTCGAGTTGTCACCAGAAACGAAATTCGTTATGAGGGAACTTTGCAAGCTGTCAATCCTATAGATGAAACAGTTACACTGCATCAAGGTTAGCAATACATTTAGCTTATATTATGAAACACCGTTATTTTTTTGATATTTTCACCGAATTTTTTTATCCATAAACATGCTAGACGTTTATTGATTTTAAAAAACTATTATCATATGTTAAAAATAGAACGGAATTTTAAATAATGAAAGAAATTATGGGGGAAATCTGTAGATTACGAAAATGTAAACGTTTTGAAGATGGTTTCAATAAGGTTTCGCAAATATTGATGTAGAAGTTTAAGGGAAGGCGAGTATCAATGCTTTGAAATGGACAACTAGTTTTAACGACACGAAAAGTTCAAAGGGAAACCATGACGGAATTCACCAAATTATATTTTTTGAACCCCCTAATAGACCCTTATTTTTTACCAGAAAAATAATTAACAAATTCAACACATAACCTTAACTTTTTCCAAGTGTGACAACGGATAATTTTATCATTAATATCCCTTATAATATGCTATTTTAGTGGTATGCGTTAATAAGGAAGGGCCACTTATCACAAACCCAAATCAGGTTAGCTTATTTCCGTGCGCCTGTATAAAAGAGTACGAGTTGGTTGCCTCAACTGGATCAACTGGCGTTGATGATCAACGTAATGGTCAACTGGAAGACCAGGCCAAGGACAATGTGAGTTCATTTGTCACTTTTATTTTGCTTTACATATTACTGACAAAACGAAGTACTAGTTGTTACGTATGGGTTACAATAATTTTAACAGGCTTGCCAGAATGAAAAAAATGTTCCTTTGCCGGAGACGTTTACATCCAATTTGCAATTAAGGCATCAAGTAAATGGGCTGGTCCGACACAACGCCAGTCTAACGGTAGACAAGCGGCGTCTTAACAAAGACAATAATTTCCTTCGCGACGAAATATGGAGAACTAAAAAGGAGCTCGAGGAACAGCATCATATCAATAAAGTCAATCAAGCTGTCATAGTGGAACAGAAGGAAACCATTTCTTCCGTGTCAGAAGGGTAATTATGTAACAATTTTATTAGAAATGAAAAATATGCGGAGTAGGTTTATCAAAAATGAGAAATTCCCCGACTTCGTTTTATATTTTTAGGAGGTACAGAAACGCCAGAAAGGCAAAATCTCGCGAACAGCGCTTAGTGGCTCAAGCAAAAGCCCCGCTTATGGAGCAAATTGGGTCTCTGTCGCGAGAAAACAGGGAATTGGAACTTAAATATAATGAAGCCAAAAAAAGGGTCAAGAAGTTGGAAGTGGAAAGTGAGTTAACAAGTATTTAATAAATTATACATTGACAAACATGCCACGACACGACGTTTGATGATGGGCTCTAATTAATTTACCGTTTATTAATGTTGGTAATCTACCAAGGTACATCAATTAAATCACCCGAAAACGATTCCACTCAACAGCATGAAGAGTTGGATACCACCACGGAGTCAAATTCTCACAACCATTCCCTTGATGAACCAGCCGATTCTGATGTTCCATCAGGTATGTATGATAAACATTTTCAAAGAAAAAACAAGTGCGATTTAAACCTTTAGGTAAACAAGATATGTTCTTATAAATTTTGCAGACCAGCACACTGTAAATGATTCGAGCCTTGGGATGGAGGCGGATGGGTCCGACAAAATAATGGACTTAAACTCCTTTGACATTGAGAAAGCGTTAACACTAATTAAAAAAGCGGGTGGATGGGATGCAAAGGAGTTCGATTCAGATTGTTTCGGATTGTGTAAAAGGCCAAAGAAGCCAATGGACCGGGAAAGAAAAAGACAAAGAAAGGAGAAACTGCTAAAGGAAAGGTGCAAGAGACTATGCACGAGGTCGGGCAAACGTGTTGGGGACCCTGTAAAATTGTGGACACGGGCAAAGGAGGAAGGAATTCTGTCCCGTTGTTTGAAAGAGCCCTCAAGCCAAAGTAAAGTTTCTACTCCGTGTGAATACGAAGATTTTATTTAACGATTTATATTTAAGTCTATCGTTAAGAGGGTTTAAAAAAGGCTACAGTTCTAGCATAGTTTTTGTTCTATGAAATTCTAGCGGCTAGAATTTGAATATATTTTTGTTATTTTGCGTTCCAATCCACTTGATTTTGTTGATATATATATTACGTAGTTTTACTCCCCCAGTAAGTATGTCGAGGATGTATTCTTGCTTCAGCAAGCAAAATTTTATTTAACAGTCTCACCGTGAACCACTAATTGCTTAGTTTTTATTCGAAAAACCATCTATAGTATAAACGTCGGTGATGATGTACCGGTTCAAACTAGGTTATCTCTCACACTTCTTCATATTCACATAGGTTTATATTGTGGTACCCAAAAACAATCGTTAGTATCTGCAGAGATGTAATAATACAGGGTGCTACGAATTGATCGAGAATAGTAAAAATAACATGGCGGAATAATCATTTTTTGATATTGGGCTGATCATTGTGATAACCACCTCAAAAGTTCAAACTTTTTGAACCTAAGGTATAATAAAGCCTAAAAATAGAAACTACATTGCATAATCCTGGATGTTGAATTAAATTTTAAACTTTAAAATGGTTTGTTCCCTTGTTCAACATGTAAAAATTAGAAAATGTAGTATAAATTGTACTTCAGTAGAAGCCAGGTTTGTGTATCTTTTTATTAGTGATTAGGGGAGCATTCTCGACTAGTAACTATGCAATTATTTTTCAATTTATTATGACCCCGTGTCAAATAAGCAGTTTTTATGAGGTAGAATGGTCTCATTGACCTTTGTTGATCAATAATGTCGTCATCCCTTTTTATTTAATTGTTTGATGGTGATTAGTTTACAGGAAATAGATTGGTTACCTTATGAGTTGAAAAAATCACGTTTGTATTTGTTTCTAAGGTCGTGTTCCATCACTAACACTAACTCCTTTAAGCAGTCCTTTAACTGACTTCAGAACGGTAGTCTTGGTAGTCCTCTAATAGTACTTTCTGTATTTTATAAGAGGAATAACACATGTCGATTAACTCTAATCTAATAACTCTTTGATTCGAAGATGTGCATGACAGTAGTTTGCATTTACATATTTTAATTGTGTTAATATATTTTGATACCTGGGGACTTTATCAAAGTCAGATCGTGTGTAGTGTGTTATTAATTATTGGATTGTTATACATATGTTAATTTTGTTTACGTTTATAAGACATTCGCCATTAAATCTGTTTTAGCATAACTCCAAATTCTCACAAAATAAATATTTCCTAACTAGCCATTATAAACTTGCAGGGTTTCTTAAAATAGCATTAATATTTGTTCTATTTTCCTGAATACTGATAAATTGCACTATAAAACACCAGCATAATTAGGACCAACATAGTTAGACTGCCATGAAGACATCTAATGTAAGCTGTAGGTATGTGACGCGGAGAAAATTGCAGATGGAGACGCGTATTTTGGAAAGTAAATAACTTTTTTTTCTAGATACCAGATTTTAGTATCTGGTTATATTTTACATTTCGTCATCACTTCCTGTTGTAGCAATTCTATATCCCAGTTGGCCAAGCCTAAATTTCTCATACAAGCATGCACGAGTATAAATATGAGATTATGACTTAAAATGTTACCGACGATTGCAACAAATGGACAAACACATATGCAAATTATTATAACTAAAAACGTATTTAGTAAAATCGATCAAATAGCTAAATGTAGCAACAACTAGATGGTCCGACATTATAATGTCAACAGCGCCTTTACAATATACAAACTCGTGCAAGTCGACCTGTGCAAAAGTCCTTGAATCCTCTTTACAAAATATTACGTTGTATATTCCACAAGATATTATTTCTATCATTTTTGCACGTTGTAGCAAGGAAAAAAGACAGCCTAATCTCTCTAAAAATCAGTTTTTACACATCACTGCATTTCTCCTGCAATTGCAACATATAGCATTTTTCATTGAAATTCTTATACAACTAATAACATTTCATGGAGATTAAGGGGGTGAAAACGGCGCTGTACTACTGTACTGAAAACGGCAGGTACCCTGTAGGGTACCTAATCATCCTTATGAGCCGCACCAACCAACTATGTGCAACACCCCTATGGACTTCACACCAACCCAACCCAAATGTTCAAAAATAAAATCTTTAAAGTGTTTTCAAAAAATAAGTGTTACGGACAGACGGACATGGCAAGATCATAAGCTCGTCCTTGCTTTGCAGCGAGCTAATAATCTACAATTCTACTTACTTAACGTCGACTACGCCAATTTCTTTGCTGTGGCGTCAGTACTGCAACTGCAAGCCGAGCCAACCACCTCCAGACTTTCACCCCCAACGCCCAAATCCGACCACGAAAGAGGATTAGCCATCTCCACAACTCCGTTCTACATTCCACCCAGAGCTCCAACAAAAATTCACCAAATGCCAGGGCAGAGCACCACCCAAAGAGGATCCACACGGCCCGCGTCGCCCTAAAAGTAACTCGGTCCTCCTCCTCCGCCGGAAGACTCCAGTCGGCATTCAGAGACTCATAGTCCTCCGCGGCGAGCATGGTCGCCACCGTGTACAAATTCCCAAAGGTCGTAGCCTCCTTCCCAGCCTCCTTGAGATTCTCTTGGAGGGACACTCCAACCTTGAGAATCTTCTCGAGAAAGACCCACCTCCCGTAAATCCCCGACTCGACCAAGGAACTGAAAAAGGAGGAGGCTTGTCGCTCCCTCAAATCCCAAGATCCCAGCTTCATCCCGACCCGGGATCCGAACAGAGAATCCTCAGGATGATGATTGGAGAAAAGCTTGAATTCCTTCAAAAAGGCGAATGGATTCGGACTTTTGGCCGGCTTGTGCCCCATGATGGAATAGTAATCAAAGAGGGGATGGGACTGGGTCACGAACGCAAATTGCTTCACATTCTGGCGTTGTTCCACGGTCGCTGATGCCAATCTCTCACCATCGCCCCCGCGGGCGGCGGACTCCCAATGGCTCATGTACTCCCTCAACCTTTCCGCACCGCTCAGCTCCCTCTTCGCCCACAACTCCTGGAAAAACTTGGAGTGGTTACCTTTCCTCACGGATATCCTCCCATCACCACCTACACTCGACTCCAGTTCCCTGTAGCTTTGATCAACAAACTCGTGAAACTCGGAATTGAAAAAGAAGAGCTTCTCGACGTATTGCAGAAAGTGGACGGCTTCGACGTCCCTTATCACATTCGTCGCCGCCCATTCCGAGACCAAAAACAAGGCGTGCTCGAACTCGGCCCCGTCCCCCACGAAAATGAAGTCGTCCCGAGCCAGCGTCTCCTCAAAGCTGTGGGGCACGGCCGGCTCCGGCTGTGACGCCAGGTGGGAGAGCAGGTCGGCCGTGTAGGAGTTGCGGAACTGGTAGGTGACCATCAGCCAGAGCAGTATGGGCACCGAGTTTTTCCAGGTGCGCTTGTACGCCACGAAGATCCCGTGCTCCAGGAGCATGGAGAGCACCACCCACGGGGAGGCCCGGATCCCGTGCCGCCGGCTTCCAATTCGGAGTGTGATGGTCAGGCAAACTGAGGAGATGATGACGAGGCTCCAGGCGGCCGGGGAAAGGGGCTTGAGGAGACTGCTCAGCTCCGCGAAAAACTCGACCTGAAGCAACTTGCGGTCCACGAAGTTGACAAATTTGAATCCCCCGGAGGTCACGCTCTGGGGAAAGAAGTTTCCTCCGCTGCTGCTCAACACGTTTTCCCCGGCCACCATCCCCTCGTGGAGGGCGTAGAGGGGGAGGACTTCCACCTCGATGCCGAGGTGGCTCCTGAGCAGGGAATTTAAGCAGAAAAAGGCCGGATTTCCGTACGAGTCGTAATCTGCCAAGTTTAGGCTGTTCCACCCGCGGATCGAGCCGTGAAGCCTGGAGCAGTGGGGATGGGGAAATTTTTGATAGAAATCTTGGTCACCGCTTTGAAATTCGCTGGTATTTGCCTCCTCTGAAGTATTTGAACTCAAATTTTCAATCGGATAATTTTGGACACAGAGTGATCCCAAAATTAGGAGGTGGTGGAGGAGGGATGTCAAATTCCGGACTTTGGACACAACGATTTCCCTGGCAACCCATGAAGTTTGCTCAGAAAAGGAACTATCTTTATCCGGATTTTCAGACCCGACTCCGACCACATTCACTCCAATAGCAAACTCTGCCTCGTCGTCCTCCTCAGCATCCGTAGTTCCACCCAGAAAGAGTATGGCGGTGGGGCTCATCATGTCCGGCGGCACGAAGCCAGGTGCTCTGTCATGCGGGAATTTGGGCAGGTCAGAAATTGGGAGGAGAATGAGATTCGGGAGGGATTTGAGGGGAAACCACTTGCTTCGCAGGACGAGATGCTTCAAGTAGTCAGCTGCATCCGGCAAGTGGTCCACACTCGTCACTTCGATGATGCACCAGGGATTCCGGTATCTGGTGGGAAACGAGATTTTTGGGTAGCTGGCTCCCACCCCGACGCTCTCTGGAAAGTGGTGACGCTCCTCCAGAGTCTGGAGTAACTCGTCCGAGAACACGCTCTTCTCATCCATTTGGGGGAAATCCTGGGAGAGGTTTCGTCCGAGTGGAGGGCTTTGGAGGAAAGTGCATCCGGAGTGGGCACAGCAGCAGTCGCTAACAGCTTGTGGGATATCTTCAAAGAAATCTGCTCCAACCAGGTTGAACGTGCAACTTGCCATGGGTTGGAAAATCGAGGGTGAATAAGTTTTATTGCAAGCTGGGAGAAAGTTGGTGGTGGTGGTGGTGGTGGGTAGTGGAGCGGAGGCCCAGGGGGTCACCACCCAGACAAGTGAAAATGCGACAATAAACCGATGATAATAATGGAGATCCATTTTTTAAAAATCTTTTTCTCGAGTCGAGAATTAATGTATTTTTTATAATATTTTTTTGTAAATGTGACTGGAGTGTGGTTAACATAGGCAACAAGAGAGTAAAACTTGGTTGATTTTTTTGTATAATAATATTAAGCGACATTGCCATAAAACATTGCGGCCCGGATATATTGATTTTCTGAATAGGGTTTAATTTGTTAAAGTGAATGAATGACAGCTTGGTTTTTTTTCCGTTGAATAATTAAACTCACTTACTCTTATTATTACAGGATTCTTGGGAGCCTCATATAGGTAATTAGGCATGTTAGGAGTCTACAGATGGAGTGGATGGCAGGTGTTCTACTGTTTTAGGAGAGTGAGTTTGGTGCTGATTGGGGTTATTCTACCAGATTGGTTGGTGTTTGCTGGTGTTAGGATTTGTGTGGTTAGATCATAAGCTCGGTTCATTAAGACTGGGCAGCGAGCTACGTTATTCCAGCTTGGTGGACTTGTTAAAATTTATTGAGACGTGTCATTTGTTTCCAGCTTTCATCTTGGTCGTGGTCGTGTCAGGACAAGTAGGTCATTCCTTGGTTTTGATTTGACAAACGAAGTAGACCATTATTTTGATATGGATTACGTGACATTATGCTCCATAATAACCAACTAGTAAATTAATTAAGGCACGTTAGGGGTGAAAGGTAAAAAAAGATGCACAACGCATAAGAGTTTTTTCTGCAATAATAATATAGTGCACATTTAATCGGACATATGGGAAAGATTTTAACAACAACACGTTTCCAATTCGTATAAATTCAATGTAACATTTTTTCTGCTTAATTTCTATGTATGTATTTAAATTTCAATTACATAACAATCAAATACGACTTGACTGGATTACGAAAATGACATACATTCCCATGTATAATTTCTTTCTTAATTTCCATCGTATTCACTGCTTCATCTGATGACCCTTCCTCGCCGGTGGCTGGAAGAACCCTTTGTGCATCTTGGCAAAGTGCTCGTGAACCAGAGAGCTCTCCTCGAAAGCCATGTCACAAACGAAACATTTCCACAAAGGTGCTCCCTCGACGGCAGGCTGGGATGAGGAGGAGGAGGGGCCTGCGCCTTCTTGAGTCGCGTTCCGGTTTCCACTTCCACTGCTACTGAAACTGGGGCTGCTACCAGGCCGGGCGGCGGATCCCATTCTGGAGATGACTTGCTCGAGATGCTTGGAGAGGAGGTGGTGCTTCATGGACGGGGCCTTCTGAATCCCTAACTCTCGGCAGAAGCTGCAGTCAAATGTCCGTGGCTGTTTTATACTCCGGATGAGCTTCTCATCGTATATTATTGCGGCGATGGCGGTCTCCACCTGGTCGGTTGTCGCTCCGGCTGGCATCACCCCACCAAAGTGCTCCACTGGATGAACGCACATCATGTGCGCTTGGTTGTCCTTCGGCTTTGCTGACGCCTTGTTGCAATACAGGCACTTCTTTGGATTGGCTGCTGCTGGTAGTGCCCCACCTCCACTTCGATCCTGATGAACATCTCGGCCAGACTGACTTTTCCCAACTCCTTCATGCACCACATCCACTCCTCCTCCAACTTGGGAAGAACCTGTTGCTCCTGAATCACGGCGTTTATTAGCCTGCCGTTTTTGACCCGATTGACCGACCTCGAGGTCCGCCGCTTCCCCTAATTTTCTTTTGACGGAGAGGCGAGTCTGCCTCTCTGGTGCCAGTTTCAAGCTGGGATCATCTTAATCACAAAAAAAAGAAAATAAACTTTTTTTTAAATTGTAAAATTAAATGAATGAATAATTATATTTGGCGAATGGATGAAAACGTATATGGTTTTTACCCAGATTCTTTAAAATACACTCTTCCGGGCCACCTCGGCATTTCATGACGCTACCACCAGCACCTGCAGGGACTACCCTCACAGCTTTGATGTTTGTTGGGGTGGGTAATTCATCCTCATTTTTTGATGAAGGGTCATCGGAATCGCTAAAAATACAAAATTAAAACATAATTGAAGACATTTTATTTGGTGTATCGAATGTCTCTAACTTGATATAGTAAAGAGCACTTATTGTTATTTCGGAATTCGGATGATGCCACCTTTCTTCAGACGACGACAGTTCGTCGAAAGCATTTTCTGGGGGTGATGAACCATTTGCTTCCGCTCTTCCACTTGCTTGATGAGGTGGTGAATCACCACCTCGTTCTTCTCTCTCTCCTCGTCCTTCAATGTCCTCCGACCCTCCAGCCTCTTCCCTCACAACTTGTAGGGGTGGTGCCACTTCCGGTGGTGGTTGTTCTCTGGCATCACGTTGCATAGCCTCAATAGCGTCCAGCCACCTTTGTATCGCCTGCCGAGCTAAAATCCCAAAATACTTATTTACATTTCCACTAAAAAAAGTCAGAATGAATAAGGGAAAATTAAATTCCACAGGACTCACCACTCATCGAAATGGTTGGCTGCACCACCTCCTCCTCCTCCGTCTCCATCAAAGATTGATTTGGACCTTTAGCGCTATCAACGCCTTCTCCATGGGGTGGTGCTGATGGTGGTGGACTGCCTGCTCCAGTAGTATCATCATCTCCTCCAGTCTTTCTTTGGCGCTCTGGATGCTCTTCCTCCTCCTCCTCTTCCCCGTCCTCCCTTTTCCTTTTGAGGGGGAAGAGGCGTTGGTTCTGCTCCGGTAGCCCTCCTACCATCTCATTATCATTCGGCACATCTTGAAATATCAAAAGGAGCAACAAGTTCAAAACAGAAAATAGGAAAATATTTATTCTTTAAAATATGCTGTGCTATGACATGATATGGGCCACCACCTCGCCATTCCATAACGTTGTTCACGCTACCACCGGAGGACCCTTGCGATGAGTTTTTTGCCTGGGTGGTGGGTTTAACCTCAATTTGCGTGGATGCTAATGAATCCGAATCACTACAATTACAAAGAAACATCATCAATTAATATTTTATTTAATTACTAATCGAATATATATAATATAATTCGGATATGCCTACCTTTCAGTCGATCCATTATCCTTCCTTTCCTCCTTTCCTTCATCAAGCTCTTCCCCCTGAGGGGCACTTGCTTCTCCGCTTGCTTTGGCTGGACCACCACCTCGTTGCTCTTCTACTCCGCGTCCCCGTCGTCCTTCAAGAGGGCCTGAGCCACCAGCAGCAGCCACCTCCTGGGCATCCCCTCCTCCCACTTGCAACTCATCCTGCTGATCCTCCTCTGCTCCCTCGTCAACTTGCGGTGGTGATAACGGTGGTTGTGGTGGTGGTGGTGCTGCCACCGGTGGAGTAGGTTCTCTAACAACAACACGTTGCATTGCCTCCAGTTGTTGGTTCGCCAGTCGACCTAACATCACAAAATATATACATAAAATATTTTATTTCGAATCCAACAAAAAAAATTAAATAGGAATGACGACAAAAACCGAGAGAAAAAAAGGGTTATTTTTTGACTTACTCCTCCGGAAAATGCCCTGAATGAAGCCATTCTCGGCGAGCCCATCCAAATCTTGCCCGTGCCGCTCGCTCAACGGCCGGAGCCTCCTAATCAAGGTCCCTCGGAACACGTCAAAACGTTCCAGAGAGTTCTTTATGGATATGATTAGGTCAGCACAGGATTCACAAAGGGAGCCTGCCATCCCCTCCACCGACATCATCGTCATCGTCGTCGTCCCACCTGGACCTGCTGCTGCGGCTCTGGACGATGAGCTTTCAGCTTGCGCCCCCAAACTTGGCATGGGAGCTGGATCCGGAACAGGCTCATCCAAACGGAGAAAATAAAGCAAGTGCCTCAGTCCCCTTTCAACTG
>JAANSN010005583.1:0-12148 GCA_036850665.1 Dicranocentrus wangi
CACCAATAACGTTTCCCCCCTATAACTGTCAATAAATGTAATACTTACGCTACTAGCCATTTTGACTTCACGGTATGACAAGTAAAAGCAGACTGAGTTTCAGTCAACTTTGGTTTCGGCTTTTCAAATGACTTTCGTCTTAAGGGTGAGTTTATGCAAATGTAATCATGATATTCTAATTATTGTAGAATATGAAGCATGTAAATATTTTTTGGGATTTTGGTATTTTGGTCAAAAAAGCTTATTTAGGATCGCGTCTTTTGGGATGTAAAATTTGGGATTTTGGTATTTTGGGAAATAAAATCTGGTCAAGCGTCATGTCGCCGCTGTATGTTGGTCCTGCATGCAGTCGGCGGCGAGTGCGTCGAATGGGTAGGGGTGTTTCGAGCAGCGGACAAGGAGGCGAGGGAGGGGAGGGGGTGCCGGGGCCGGAGGAGAAGGTGAATTTAATGCGGAGGCTGCTGGTGAAAGAGAAATTGCGGGCAGGATTATTAACAATGATGATATTAAAATCCATCTCGTGTACCATTCTGGTCCCTTGAGCCAACAGAATGAGCGTGACAATCATGCAAGAAGAAGCCCAGAATGCAAGAAGAAGAAGAAGAAATTGCAATATGGAGTCCATCCCCAGTTAGGACGGCGTCCTTGAAACTGAAAATGGCTCGTATGACCTGCTCCAACAAGATCCACACAAGAGCATCGGGATGGACCAGATCCTGTTCACCGCGTCCGACAAGCCCTTCAAGCCGTTGTATTCCCCAATCACCAAAGAAACACACTCCTCAGAAGATTTCCGCCACATCATGAGTTGTTGAATGGAGCGCAGGCTGGTTTCTAGGACGACCGTTGCTCCCCAGAATGCTAGGGGAAGGGTGCGCATGACAAGCAACTCTTGCAGGGCATGGTGGAATCGATGAGAGAACCACAGCATTTTCTCGGTGAGAAACCAGAAGAAAAGATTTTCGGCGTTCCACAGGTCCTTTTGGAGGTTCGTCATCAGGAATCTCCGGTTGAAGTAGGTGATGCCGCGTGCAAATCCCTTGTTGCTCAGCACAAACGTTGGATTTGCGCGGTTGGTCAGAAACAACTGGATGAACACCCGTTGAATGAAGAAGAGGTGGACAAGGAGGATGTACATGATGCAACTACACTTTTACATTGAAAAAAACAAGAATTTTTTTAGTTAAATTAAAAACGACTTTGTGTGAGATTTTTTATAGGAAGATTGACGTACTTTTCGAACCCGACCCGATTGAAAGAGAGCAGCCCTGTTCCCATTTTTGTGATTCAATATAACGGAGAGATCCGCCGAGGCTGTAAACATGCTCCATGAGAATCACAAGAATTTGACGACTGTCGCTGCCACTCGCGACAGTTTCAAGAAATTCGAGGCAGAATCCTTGATCAGATTTATGGTGTAATAGTAATCGGGCTGGTGAATTGTGGTCGCGTGAGCGAACAACGTGATTCCAAATATGGCAAAGCAGAGTGCCTGTGTGTGAAATTAAGAAAATGTGGAAATTTTTATATTATAGTCCATTAGTGTAATATTATAATTAAAAATAGAAATATAATATATTAAGGATTACTGTTACTTTTTGCATTTTTGAGCTAGTCACTTCCCAGCAATCCTTCACGTCGTTGTAAACTGGCTTTCATGGTTGTTGACATGTGTACTATGTAAAATTGAGATACAAGCGAAACAAATTGAAAGAGTAGGGATTTGGGGGCATTTCTTGGTCTAGATTTTC
Source organism: Dicranocentrus wangi (assembly GCA_036850665.1). Taxonomy (NCBI): domain Eukaryota; kingdom Metazoa; phylum Arthropoda; class Collembola; order Entomobryomorpha; family Entomobryidae; genus Dicranocentrus; species Dicranocentrus wangi. Next base: position 1,752 of record JAANSN010005583.1, read on the forward strand.
TTCAAGTGTGTTGGCCATAGTGGATTTTATGTGGGAATTATACTTATCCGACATTCGTGGAAAGGGTTCCATGTTGGAACGAATGCTACTAAAGCCAAAATGAATTTTTTTTAGCTTTTCGTGAGCGTTAGCGTTAAGCAATTTAGTTTTCAAAAGTGGAACAAAAGCTCAGCTCAAGCTTGATGGCTTTTCCTTTCAGGTTGGATCGTAAATATCGTAATAAAGATGTAATTAATTTTGAAGTTTGACTGACATGGCAAAAGATACGCCTTTGGATACAAACAATGCTTATTACAAAAGATAATTTCACTATGGCTATACAAGAATTCAGCTAATGGGAACAAAAGGAAACTGACGACTGGCGTGCGTCCCCCAAATGAGACATGCAGGAGTCCTACCTAGACATTGTTGTACACTGGTGTCCATGGTTGCTGACCAAGTTTGTTTGACCAGGGTGGATTTTATCTCGAATAAGTACCTATAATTATCCGTGTATGGATGGAGCTCCCATGTTGAAATATGAAAAACAAACGCTTAAAAAATAATTTCAACGATAATTTACCTTTGCTTGATTGAAGTAGTTTGGTTTTGTCACGTGGAGCCAACCTTTTTGCCTTTTTGTTTGGCAGACTTTCGCAACATTTTTTTCCTTTTCAGGCTGGCTGGATCGTATCAAGCAAGTGTAATTATAAAGTTCCGAAGTTTGAGTGACAAGATAAATGAACGGCTTTAAGAGATTTTTTCCGTTGGCTTATTTACCCATGCCTCGTAGTTGTAATGAATAGCTGCTTTGCCAGCATGTCCTGCTTGTGACTATGACTATAATTATTACGGACAAAAGTTGAGATAGCTAGATATTAACTTGGATAAAATAAAATATGATATATATTCCCAGGTATTAATTTGGAATCGGATATGCTTACTTACACTAATATCATTATCACGTTATATGCCCATATCTTTAAGATATTATCAGTATAATTAAATTGGTTTTTATTACTAATCTCCTTACTTTACGTTTACCACCTCAACAAAATGTGTCGGAAAAACAAACTTTAAAAATGTTATAAACTGGACTATGGTAAATGTGTGGTGACTAACTAATAACATAGGTAGGTAATATATAACTAACAACAAGTTTACAACAAGAAAATGAGAATGCTAGCATTTATTTAAAATTTGTCTTCCTACAAGCATCTAAGCCATAAGCATTGCATTAGTAACGAGTAAATAGGCAAGTAAAAATTTATATTTTTTACAACATTGTTTCCATATTTCACAAACCTCCATGCTCAAAAAAACTCTCTCGTATTACTCGCCTACTTGTCAAAGCTCACCACAACCAAAGTGATGCTCACCGACGCAAGCTGAAATAGTATAAAAAACAAATTTTTTAGCTAGATTTCCCATGTTTGGTTTTGATTACTTTTATTTTATGTTCCTCAGCTCGATCGAACCTGTGCTAAAAATCCATAGTCGATATTGTACATCCCATCCGCACCCATTCCCACACGTCCACCTTCCACCTCCATCAGGGTCACCTCCAACCACAACCTATCCTCCTCCGAGAATAGCTGAGCATTGTCGAGCCGGAGGAGCCAAGCCCTGAACCTCGCCATCTTTAATAAATAAATTAATAATCATGTTTGAAGTATATTATATTCTTTTTTGTTTTAATTAAATAATGTCGATTAAACCATACGATTCTGGCCACTTGAGCAAATAGGATGAGAGAGACCATGAGGCAAAACACCACAACCACGAAGGTCCCAATGAGCGCCCACCTGTCACCAGCGCCCTTCAATCCGAAAATGATCGTCATTGACCCCGCTACTATGTAGTTGAGCATCTGGGTTGACCAGCTCCTGTTCACCGCGTCAGACAAAATGACGCAAAACACCACAACCACAAATTGCCCAATGAAGCCCCACCTTTGACCAGCGCCGTTTAATTTGACAATTGTCCATATTGACGACGCTATCATCCAGTTGAGAAACAGGGCGGACCAGCTCCTGTTCACCGAGTCAGACAAGTGCTTCAGTCGGCCGTATTCCTGCATCACAACATCCTTCAAGGAAACACCCCCCGCCTCCCCGGAACCCCAACAGCGCCTCTCGTCAATGGACCGCAGCAGGCTAGTTTCGAGCTCCGCCGTTGGCCCCCACAAGGTAAGGGGTAGAGTGCACACGAAAAATAACAGATACAGTGTCAGTTGGAATCGCGCAAGGAACAACAAAATGAACTTGATGAGAAACCAGGCGATATTTTTGGCGTTCCATAATAGGTTCATTTCTTCGGTGTCAACCGGGGGCATCCCCTGGGCATCGTAAACAAAGAGTTGAAATCCTCGGGTGCTCAGCACAAATGTAGGATTTTTGGAGTCGATCCACATCATGTCGACGAACACTCCTTGAATGAAAATCAGGCACACGAGGATGATGTACATGATGCAAAGGTACTGGGAAAGGAAAAATCATAATATAGGCTTCAGTTAAATAAATTATTATTGTAAATTTTAAATCAACTTGAGATGCTTAATTCAGTCATCATACCTGTCGAACCCTTCCCGAGTGAAAGAGACCCCGGTTCCCGTTTACGTGATTCAGAATAATGGAGAGGTCCGCCGATGATTTGAACATGCTCCATGGAAACCACAGGACATGGACGACGCCCAATCCAGCCCACACTTGTTTCAGGTACTGCAAGGGAGAGTTCCTAGACAATTTTGTACCGTAGAGGTCAGGATCGCGAAATGCGATTGCTACACCCGCCAACGAGGCAACCAATACGGCGCAGCATAGTGCCTGTCGCAATAAAAGTGGGATTTAATCTTATAAAATTTGGTACAGAAAAATAGAAGAATGGAAGGTTTCTTTATTATTACTTTTTGAATTTTTGAGCTTGTCACTTCCCAGCAATCCTTGGCCTTGTTGTACACTGGTTTCCAGGGTTGCTGACATGTATAATATGCAAATTTGAGGTGAAGGCGAAGCAAATTGAAGGATTTGGGATTTCTGGGACAAGATTGCTGGGGAGTTTGGATGGGATCTAGATTTTGATGGGCTGCTGCTGGGTCAAGCTTATTATTAGCTTGAGGTTTGGTCAGAGCGGATTTGATTTGGAATACGGACTTATCCATGGGAGGAGCATCCATGCTGGAAATTGGAATACTTCTAAAACTAATATGAGGCTTCTGGCATAATAATACTTGAAATGAACTTTTGTCTGGCAAGTTGAGCAACAATTCTGGCAAATGTCTTCTTTGTTTGCCACTCTTTCGTAGGAGGTATCATTACTTCGTGTTGGATTGCAATTAGCATAATTAATTTTGAAGCTTGAGTGACACGGCAAAAAAGTTGGCTTTCCCTGCGAAATAAACTGATGATTTCACTAATTCACTGGCGTTTAGTCCAAACATATTTATATTGTCAGCTAAAAGCTTTGAAGTTTCTGGAAAAATAAAAATCCATTTCTCCATGCATATCCCGTAGTTAGTTGTTAGTGAATGTGAATAGATAATATTCTGCTGAAGTATATCCAACTAGTTATTACGGACAAGCCCCCTTCGATCGAGCACCTATTTTATCTGGGAATCTCTGTTATACTTAAAACACACTAATTATTGCCTTTGCGTGATGAGTTAGGATTCTTTTGAAAAGTGGAACAAAACATAAAAGCTTTCTACTAAGAAGTGTGTAATTAAGTTTGAAGCTTGAGTGACGTAGCAAAAAAAGTTTTTATTGCTTTCCCGGATAAATAAAATAGATATATCTCAGTGGCTGGAGTATTTTTTGAGTCAATACAATGTTGAATTTGAGCAAAATTTGGAAAAAAATGCGGTATGGCTATCATCAATAAGCGCTAACTCGATTCACATTATCATCATCATGATAAAAAGCTAGTTGATGATTATTGTGAAGAATTATAATAATAGGATAGATGTATTAGTATAAACATTTTTTAAATTGATCCCTCAAGTCAGAACAATTAGAATGGGCTGTAACAGTACTAGTATTCTTAATGATAACATTTTAAATTTTTTAGGATAAAACCCTGCAGAATTATCATAACCGAGCATGCACGTATTTATTTGTATATTTATGTAGTACATTTTTTAATTGTTGTCAATTATAAGGTGAGTAAATATTTAGAGATTACTAAAGTTTATAAAATTGCTGCCAGGAGTCTTGGTGGCTTGTGCACGACATAATACTACTACTACCCCTATTGTTCAAAATACAAAATATATGCCTATCGTTTTTATGAAACATTATATAGTTAGTTGAGATTTTGGGAATTGCAGGCAAGTCAAACTAATAAATCACGATATCCTGTTGCCTGTTGGGAATTGGGATAATATATATATATGTATAATTTTAAACAAACCTAAAAACGTCGAATTAAACTGGATGGATAAATTATCCAAAGTCAAACCGGTGGTCTGACATCTGGTGATTAATCGGTCTGAAGAAAATAAATAATATTCATTTTATGTAGTCAAATACATACTCCCAGTTCTAGTTACGCCGTGCATCTAGCACGCCTTGAAGTGCAACTACACCTTTACCCCCTCAAGCGGTCGCCGCATACATCTAGTTTGTTTACAAACATCATCTGTTTTATTTGCAGACTTTTATTAAGAGAAGATGCTATCTTTGTTGTGATTTTACACTTACCGCCATAAAGACATTGAAAACAGCAGCTAAGCTTTCGGCGGTGGTGTGTAATGCGCAATCCGCCAGATGCACGGCGTAACTACAATTGAGAGTATATTATAGAACCTAGGCAAAAGTTTTCTCTGGATAGATTTGGCTCAAATTTTGTACATAAGTGTATTTTAGCATGTAGATGCCGAATCACCCGCGAACACTCCACCCCCTTTCGAGATATTTGCGAAAAACCGTAAATATGCAAATGAGCTAATTTGCATAATTTGGAAAAAAATTTCCGCAAATGAGCCAATTTGCATAATTACAAAAAATCGTTGATATGTTTATATCCGACTTCCGCAGCATGTGCAGCATAATAGGGAGTGGTAATATGTTAGGGCTTAGTGTATATCCTTTAAAGGCATACTATATGCAGTGGGGGTCGGTGCAAATTGACAGTGGTGGGTCAATCGAATCGTAAAATTCATTATTGTTAATCAAATTTAAACCATTTTACGACTGATTAACTTGTGGGAAAGCAGTAGAGGTGGATCATATTGCATACTACATCGCAAATCGTGCGCGACTTTCAGTTGATCAAACGTTAATAGATTTTATACCTACCTTTTTCAAAAAACCTAAACCCATATTCAGGATAAGTGTCTTCCGCCTCACAATAGGTTGGATATCCATGTTTAATGTGATGTGTTCAGTGAAGATTGAGCTTAAACGCAGTCATCACATTTCTTACCTGGGTATTTCAGTGTCTGATTAGTCTACGTTGTCTTATTGAGGTGCTAGCTTTGAGTTGTCGTCGACGTTTGTCATAAATCGGTGACCATGATTAGCCACTTTGTGATATTAATCTGGAAAAAACTAAGAATATTTGTGGTAATACCTATTTTGATGTTGCTAAGAATAAAGCATAACGGATTCCATATTCAGATGAATTTGAGGAAACGATCACTGACGAATATGATTTTTTCATTTGCTTTCCGTACCGAAAGATATATGCATATCGTGTAAAATTTACAATCAATGAATGTCAGTTAAGTTACAAGTGTGCTTCTGGTACGGATTTAACATAATAGCAAGATGCGACCAAAAGTAGTTTTCGTATAAATTAAATTCTGCTTTTTCTCTGTGCTCGATCACTGGAAGTGGGTAAAATCTCATTTAGTAAAACGGAACGATGGGATTCAACAGGTTAACAATTTGAATGAGTGATGCATACGCTTTAAGGAAGGACTAGGCGCAGATGACAAGTTATTCATTGATTTATTGGACCTAAGCTGTGTTCAAGGTATGTAATATCAAGATATACTGCAATATACTGCATTTGTGTCTCTCGTGTTTTTTTGGCAGGTGTTTTTTGGCTGAGTTACGCAATTTCTTTTTAAAACTTCCCGTCTGCGCGTGACATGGAAAGTAGCAGCTAAAATGAATCCTGAAGGCATATTGTGTTGGTTTCAGTAGTATCAGTAATAGTAAGCGACTAAACAAAAGTAAAGTATATCCTCTTACTTACTCAACTCTGTCCATCATATCATTTCGTTTTTCATTTTGATAACGATGATCTGATAAGTCAGAATTGCATTTGATTAAAAATAAAATATTTTATTAAAAAAGAGTTAAAAATCTGATTAGGTAAATAGTCTCGGTCAGTAGTATATGTAAATATTAACACAAAAATGTAATCTATGTTGACAGAGAGATATGTCGTCAAAAGTCCGAACTAAATGGGTTTTGAAGTGCGTGCTTGGAGTCTTGGAATGCGAAATGGCAACTTTCCAAAAATCCTAAACAAAAGGATCAGATAAAATGTCTAGAGAAAACAGGAAAATTATTTGAGCAAGTTTTCGTGCAAATCAATTTACAAAAATCATAAATAATCTCGTTAAACAGCAATGTATATCTTTGGATCTCCTGTGACCAGTATATTTTATCGGTTTTCTATATTTTTCAAGCTTTCAATTTAAAATACAGCTTGGAAAGCTAAAATACAGACTGGATCCGGTCTCTAAATAACTCTTTCTCACTACGTCGTATAAGCAGTATTTTGGTTACATTTAGTGCTTCCTAACATGCCATATCCAAATATTTCAATGTACATATTATTCTCTTCCAACATTGGTGGGTGGTTTTGTGGTAGTTGAATAAAAATAGCCAGATACACCACCAGAAAAATACCCGTCTATCTACTATCTCTCATATCACCGTGTCTGTACTACATGGTGGTTCTACGCAGTTGTGACCATAATGAAAAGGATATTTTGGAGGATGGGATAATAATATCTTGCCTTTACATATCCAAAAGATTTTCAGGAGTTATGAACAACTCAGTCAGAGATATTAAAGGGAAGTGTTTGGGATATTTAGGGTGATATAAACAATGACGTTTTTAATTACTGAATAAGCTAAAAAGAAATTTTCCTTACTTATTTCGTACTTATCAATTATTCCGTTGCAATCGTTCGGTGCGAGTTCATGCAATCGTTTCAAGATAAACCTCCTGCTGGTTACCTTGTAACATTGTCTGGCGATAAGCCATTAAATTTTAAGTGTGGAAAGTGTCATTTTAATTGTGACAATAAATCGCTGGCACGCAAGCATTTTAACTCTTGTTATGGCATATGAAGTCATGAGGTCCCCTATGAATGAAAATAATAGCGAATCATGAAACGTTGATTTTATAAATCAATGTAAGTTGACTTGGGTTGACAGCAACCCAGCCGCCACCTCCAAAAGCCAGGGCTACTCTCCGAACATCAATTTCAAGGTACATAAAGAAAACCTGTAATGAACTTGATGCAGTCACAATATTATTTTGGTAAACGTATGAGTAACAACTGAGTAGAGGATTCATGATGTATTATGAGGAGAGCCAAGTTTTTGTCTTAAATATTTTATGCCCCGGGATGCTGTGTTGTTAGGCGATGATGAATATTTAGAGGAAACTTTACTGTTAGTGGTTTTCCTCTTTGCGTTTCTTGTCAACAATATCTCTTCATGTATTTTTTATCCAGCTATACCTACTTTGTTTAGCTGTAACTTGATCCACATTATAGTAATACCTCTGCAAAATAAAAGGAGTCACTGCACGTGTGATAAACACAAATGCGCTCAATGAAGATCCCGAGTTTGGGGTTGTAAAAGATTCCTTATATCCTTTTCATAAAACGCATTTATGGTTTGCCTTTTTTAAGTTGAGTTGAATCAATAGTGCCGTTAATTACAATATTATTCATTTGGTGATTTCGTTCTTTATATAGAGGGAACAATCTTCTCGGTGACCTATCTGCATTATAAATAAACAATATTCCAGTTTTCTTTCAGTCTGCCAATAAGTCTTCCGATAGTAAAGCAAGTCTAAACATTAAACCTAGTTTTCTACGACGTGTATGCACATATGTACTCAATGAGACGAGCACGGTAACAATGCGGCTACGTTTGTCAAAAGGTTCAGTATGTCGCCTTATTAGGGCCAATAAACTTCCAAGAGCCATTGACGTTTGTCTTCATTTACTAGGGATGATGATGACGGTCAAACGGTTGAAAAGTTCAAGTTTTGCTTTGCTGTCCTTCCGCATAAGATGATGCAGATCACTACGAAGCGAGAAGATCCCGAGATTGCCATCTGACATGCGTGCATATATTTATTATTAGATGATGTAGGTGTAGGTGTTACAAACCTATAATCAAACTGGCATACCTGCAGTGTATGTAATATATAAGAAGGTTCAGAGTAAGTACTTCTGCATTCATCAAAAGTGGAAAATCAAGGAAACGATTAAAAGAAGACAAAATGAGACTACGTAAAACGCCTAATGATGCAAACCTCTTCTACAACAAATAAAGGAATATGTTTAAATAGCGTTGGTTTTTACAAAATCTTTACATTCGAAAGTTTGCCTTTAGTTTACAAGTTATGCACCACATTTCTATATGTGTTTATCAACGTTCTCCCATGCATGTCGGTATTCAGCCTGCTAATTCTACCGCAATAAATGATTTGTAATTTGTAGTAAATCTGGCATTTAAAATGCATTAAAGAGATTTATTTTCTTTAAAATTTTAGCAAGTCGAAAAAGTTAACCAGTCAAAGCATACGAATAAAAAATTGAATCAGATAGTATAGAGTATAGTAGAGTATAGAGTAGAGTATTGGTGGCTACACAACGATGAAATGATAGTGACCGGTTGTTACAGACCCAGGTGTCATTCTCCAAGAATTCGTCTGGCCAACGGGATGTCCTTCGGCATAATCGTAATTCTTTTGGCGTGGATGGCGCATAAGTTGGTTTGCTCAAAGAGAAAAACCAAGTATGCCTCGCAGGCTTCCTGGGAAAATGGAAAGAATAGATCAGGTGCTTAAAGTAAAGTCGCTGATTAGCACACTTGATTATTTATATTGAATTTGAACACTTACTTGAAGAGCTCCTATGGCGGCGCTCTGAAAACGAAGATCAGTTTTGAAGTCGACTTCGCGAGCTAATCTTTGGAATGGTAATATTCCAATTAACTTCTCGGTGCTCTGCTGGTAGCGGCGGATCTCTCGGAGGGCAACCGTCCCGGGACCAAAACCATGTAAGAGAAATAAGATTAGATGCACTGACGAAATTGTGAGTATTGATACAATGACGAATGTAGTGTGTGTGAATTTAGTTTGCAAATTTTACAATTAACCGGTAACGATGCGGTTTTTTTTCACCTGGGAATTCGGAGATTTGGATGGGACCCTGCCTCTCCGAACGGCATTCCTCCGTTTTACCATCTCCGAAAACGGAATTATACAAATAAAGGTGGTGATGTGCTTATGTTGCCTGTGTAATGAATGGTGTTCGTGGTAAAATGTCCATGCATATTTATATCTTTTCAAAAGGAAAGTTCTGTCGCATGCATGCAATGTGGAATACGGAAAGACTGTATCATCTACCCTTCTTATGTGCAAGAAAGAGATTTATTTTTGATAAAATAAAACGGGATACTTCAAAACATCATACTCATACAAAAACAAAACCAGAGAACCAATTCACATATTCCTTTTTCAAGTTATTTAATCTTCTTGCTTCTTAAAATCTGTTGGTGGTACAAGATCAGTCAATTTTGTCAAGAAAGGATCTTGTGAAATTCGGGCATATGGAGCAGACTAAGATTCTAGTTTTTGTGAAAAATGCTCCCAGTTTTTTGAGTTGCAACTGCTTAAAACTTAGTGTACTGCTTAGGGTGGAGGTGTTGCTCGGAGCCTTATAGGGATGATTGATAAGAGTTTGCCATCGTTATAGAGTCCAAACAAACGTGCATCTATTGTAAAAAGCAGAGAGAGACAGATGAAGATTTTGGTTTTTATGACTGGTGTGACGATGATACGTCACTCCTTTAAGTGGAAAAAATAACTGCATTGTTTGTATAAGGTACACACGCACACATAACACCATCCTTGGCTTAGAACAAGTTTTACAAGGAGAAAGACCTTTTTGTTACCAATTTTATGCCCTTACCCTTGCCTCACAGCAATTATTCCTTGTAGTTCTTTCTTGTAGGTTGCTATTATTAGGAGTATTGACTGTCCGTCAGTTTTCTTATAGGGGATGTGGTACTTTTCCTCACCTCCTCATTACAAGACATTTTTAGAAGGTCACATTTGTGGGGTTGGACACATCCTGAAACATTTTACGTTCAGAAATGCACTCAAGTTTCTGGTCATACTGTCTAGAGTCTGCTTTTTTATGGGGATTTTCACGCTAG